>CAKAOH010027614.1:0-56257 GCA_916701665.1 Sebastiscus tertius | reverse complement strand
CTCAGTCATTCTTACTCTGCCCTATGTGTCACACCATGTATGCACACACACACAACATCCATCCATCCACTTGGCAGAGGAACTTTGAGGAAGCGTTGCCAGCGGTTCCTGTGATTGTGAAGCGGTCAAATGCAGCATAGAGGTGATGAGTGTGTGTGTGTTTGGGTGTAATGGCGTCGGTATGTTGTGGCCTGACAGAGGCCTGGGTCACAGCACATTTACTCACTGACATGACTCTAATTACACCACACACACACGCACACAATTCTAATTATGTCACGCATGCTGTGTCACTGCACAGTGGAAACGGAGGCCACAGAGGCCACACAGGGGTTACAGAGTAACAATGACTTCTTCTGTCTGGGTCTTTTCTGATATATGACCCCTCTTTAGTGTTGCACGGTATACCAATACTAGAAAGGCATTACAATACCATAGATGGTTCGATACCGATACCAATCTGATACCGTCTTTTTCCCTCTCTTAAAAAACTAAGTTTAATAAATTAAATAGATTCAGGTTATTAATACAAAATATAATGAACTAATAAATGATGATGTAAATGTTATGCAATATGAGGTTTGTAAAATAAAATAAAACAGCAGCTACAGTCATGAAGAAGACAAAACGCTCTGCCATTTCTTCGCGATGACCGTCAGACCCCCGCACAGACCCCCGTCAGACCCCTGCACACACAGTTGGTTTAGACACCTGCATTTACGTTGACAGTCGTACACTATCGTACATTCACACACACTTTGATTTCGGTCGGGGCTACACTCAAAACATTTGGGGCAAAATGACCTGGCAACGCCGACATAGAGGAGCGTATGTGACGGACTGAGCACCGGACAGCCCCGGCACAGACGCCGACATAGAAGAGCGTATCTGACAGAAATGGATCGGATCGGATTATACTTTTTCTTCCCCTCCGATATCTGATCCATTGATTTTGGCCAGTATCAGATCGATACTGAAACTGAGTATTGGATCGGCGCACCCTACACAATACCCTACCGCTAACAATGGTACTCCTCTTTCCTTTTTGCTTTGTTTTTTTCTCAAAAGATTCAGGTTTAAGGTTACATTAGACATAATATATGTATTATAACCATTAGAGCCACGTTGCTATAGCACGGATACAAATCTGTGACTGGAGCATCATTCTGCACCACCTATGACAAGGGGTTGCGAGTAGATTCGCTTCAGTTTAAAGGATCACAAGCCAAAGAGGTTTGTCACCACTGGTCTAGAGGTTAAACATTCTTACTCCCATCTGAAGAGGAATGTTTACTTATAATATGTGAATACTGAAATTTAAACTAATAAGACAAAAACAACCCCAGGCCATTTTTCTCCCCTCCTTTCCTCCCCCTCACTCTCCCTCTCTCTCACTTTCTTTGACACACAAAGACACTCATTATAGATCACCGGAGGTCATTTTAACACCGTGTGTGTGTGGATGGGGAGTGGGTGGAGGGGGGGTAACTTGGCTGACCCTTGTCCTCTGCTGGACGCGTTATGGCCATCACCCTGTCTCATAACTACACACATATAAACAGGATGGGCTAAATGTATGTGAGGGCATGTCCGTTGATGTGAAAGACGAGAGGTGGGTAGTTCAGTTACTTTATTTGTAACAAATCAGTATTGATAATCAACAACAGTTTATAAATAAGTAGATAAGATGTCTTATTTGGTTTAACATGTGATAGACCTCATAGACCATATAAAACGATACACAAGACACACCTATCTAAAAAGCTGCATACATTTTCCATCTAAGCACACTGAAGCACATGAGACCAAGTGGCAACGTTTCCCCGATCGTGATATTGACAAGCCCTGATAGAAATGTTAACCAATTAGCATAAATCGTTCCCCCATGCCCTTTGGTTTATGCAGATGATGTATGGGAGAAATATCTCTGTCCGTTTGGTTTAATACACTCATAATAATCCATGGTGTGCTGTTTCACCAGTCAATCCTGTTTAAAATGATGAATGGGTGACAGTGTACACTTCTTCCTGATACACCTGGAAGCTTCTACATCTTACTCTGTATGTTTATAAAAGCACCATTCCTGTATGCACTTGATGACATGAGATGAAATGCGATGATAGAACTTAAAAGCAACGTAAAGACAAAAATAGACAAGCAGAGAAATACACAGATGAAACGTATTGAAAGAAGCATACTTGTGACTGGAAGCTGGTTTGATCCCCTCCATTACCGCCACTGAGGCGCCCTTGAGCACGTGATCACTATGAGCTGAGGCAAAGTGCAGCTTAGGTTTACGTCACCAATGTGTGCCTTTTTATCTGTTCAAAATGTGCCTTAAAGGGAGATTTGTCAAGTATTTAATACTCTTATCAACATGGGAGTGGGCAAATATGCTGCTTTATGCAAATGTATGTATATATTTATTATTGGAACTCAATTAACAACACAAAACAATGACAAATATTGTCCAGAAACCCTCACAGGTACTGCATTTGATGTAAAATAATAATGATAAATTGACTATGACTTGCCCCAAACTGCATGTGATTATCATAAAGTGGGCATGTCTGTAAATGGGAGACTTGTGGGTACCCATAGAACCCATTTTCATTCACATTTCTTGAGGTCAGAGGTCAAGGGACCCCTTTGAAAATGGCCATGCCAGTTTTTTCTCGTCAAAATTTAGCGCGAGTTTGGAGCATTATTTAGCCTCCTTCCTGACAAGTTAGTACGACATAGTTGTTACCAATGAATTCCTTCTGTTTTCTACTTTCATATGGAACTATCACCCTCACTTTAACGATTAAATTTGGTTTTAATCGAATGCAGAAATTAGAAATTGACCAAAATAGAATGTATAACGATGACATAATAGTGAAACAAACGTTACCACATTGGCCCGTTGGATTACATATTATCAAACCGGAATCAGAGGCCAAATGTGGATCTGTATTTCGGTCCTTGACATGAGGGCAGCAGAGAACACCTGAAGGTGTAAAGGGTCTGGAAGTTGATTAAGACAGAGGGGAGCACTCCACTACCTGCTTGCCCCTTAAAGAGCTCTTTATCCTGGATGTGATGAGTCCCAAGGACCCCTCTCTCCAACCATCCAGGGAGAGACTAGACTAGCATGCAGCCAGGCAGCCCAGCAGACAGAGAGAGACAAATGCAGAGCAGAGAAATAAAGTGCCTCTTCACACTGCCAGTTAATAGTACCAGAGTGGAGAGCAGGACAGAGAGGAACCTCTTGGCTGCCTGACCCCATGAAGAGCTCTCAATCCTGGGCTCACGGAGTCCCAGAGCCCCCTTTCTCTCCTAGACCTCAAGCCCCGCAGCCCCGCTGGGTCAGAGCTAACCCCACAACCCTACTCTGGAGGCTCGGTAATAGGGCCTGGATGAACTCTTCAAGGGGAGTAAAAGCCTCTCCTGTCCCCTGGGCTCCGGTTTCCTAAACTGGCTCAGTTTTCACTACCTGCCAAAACTGTTCTCAATCCATTTTTGGGACTACAGTTTTAAGATAAGTCTTAATGATATATTCCGGTGAAGAAGATCTTCAGTTCATATAAGCACTGACATGAAGACTACAGTTAAGGCGAGAACATTTCAGAAGATTTAGGACTTCTGATGAATGTGAAAGTGGTCCGCAACATGGAAGTTTTGAAGCTCCAGTGGAAACAGGACCACTGTGAGGTAGGTGGGAGAGCTGCAGCAGGGAGAACGAGTGGAGAGGCAGAGTGGCAGTTGAGTGGAGAGATGGAGTGGTGAACTGGAGGTCGGGGTGGAGGAGAAGAGATGCAGAGATCAACGCAGGTCAGAAGAGGGTAGATACTGGAGAGCAGGATACTGAAGTCCCATTCTGAGCTACTGCACATATTAAATCATGAAATATTTCACACAAAACAAAACTTAAATCCACACAGTCTACCTCACAAACTCAATTGTGAAGCATTATTTTTCCAACTCTTGCAGCAATTCAGTCGTTCCATTATGCTCGTCAAATATCTCTAAAATCATGTCTGCTGTTAGTTCATATAGCCTGCATCTCTATATATATCTTCTATTATTGAAGGTCTGTTATTGGACATAAGTGAACCATTGATTACTTTTGGAAATCAGATATCAAATTGACTCTGCAATATTGTCATAAATTTGTATTTAGCCAGACAAACTTCTTCAAACTGTGAATTAAATACAATTTGCGGTTTTACGAGGGGTTATCCATGTTGAAATTAACCACTGGTGGTCGAGGCTGATGTTGTTGGTTTTCTTCTGGAAAGGGTTTATGTGATGGGGCGTGATGAATCAGGGAAGGATACGTCATGACTGATAAGACCCAATCAAGAAGCGTACGTGGGTGTCTGCGTCATTGTTTTCAAAGTTCTCCATTTCCGTCCATCCAGACTAAAACGCAAAACCGGAGTTTTAAAACTAAAACGATGTCAGCAACGTTTTCAAACGTCTCTGTTGTAGGGGATCGGAAATGCCAGAGTGGCGTGGACGAAAGGTTATGTGTTTTAAAACAAAAATGTATTTGTGTGTGTGTAGCCTCATTTATCATCAATATCTACAGTATCAGAGACAACCTAGATGATGTCAACCGATCAAAGTCAGTGAGGGGATATCACATTTGTCTTTGTTTTGCTCTCTACTCATCGCCTCCCCCTGCAGCTTCCTCCTGTCTTGTTTGCCTGTGATGGCATGTCACAGTGGAGGGTGCAGCCACGTCAGGGGCTGTGCAGGGTTAAACTCTAGCACCCTCATTCCATGTGGCAATTAGGCGAGCCGGGCATTTAGCAGCTACTGGGATTGCTTTAGTCACTCGTGGGAGGTAATTTGCTGCGTTTTTATGTAAATGCGAGCGGGAGAAAAAAACACTGTTGATGCGTTCTTTCATCTGACTTTCTTCATCTGTTTTTACCCACAGTTTTACATCATCTCTCCATCACTTCACCTGCCAAACGTTCTCCACCCACCACTCCTTCTCTTTCTACCTCTCCTTCCCCCTTCATCTCTCCTCACCCTTCCATCTCACTCGTCCACATTTTCCAATATCCCACAATACCTCTCTTCCTCCATACTCTTCCTCTCTCTCTCTATCTCTCTCTCTCTCTCTCTCTCTCTCTCTCTCGCTCTCTCCAAGTCAGGTGACACCAGCCAGACCACTAATTAGAATTCTGTCACTAAGTAAATGCATTGTGACCGGTGGCTGACAGCTCCGCGTGTGTGTGTGCGTGTCCACGCGTGTGCGAGTGTGTGACAGTTTGGGCAGCTTGTTGGCGGTGACGATGGCAGCCGCCTGGCATTTTTAACGTGGCAAGGTGCTGCTCTCGCCACTGACCTGACAGTCATTTAAATTACACAGAGGATGGCTGCTGTGTGTGTGTGTATGTGTGTGTGTGTGTGTGTGTGTGTGTGTGTGTAAGGAGAATGAGAGAGGGATTGAGGAAGGACCATTAGTAGCTGTGGGATAATTCACTGACTCGCAGGTTGACTGATTGTGTAGCTGACGGACTCACTGACTCATTGTTGGAAAACAGACAGACAGATAGGCAAGGCTTGTTTACCATGTCAGCTCACCAATATAACTCAAATCTCCCTCTCTCTCATTGACACACAACACTCTCTCTCACACACACACACACGCTTTGAGAGAGAAGAAAAATATAATGTGAAGAAAACAAGAGATGAGAGGGATGGAAATGAAATAGTAGGAAAGGAGTGTGAAGGAGCTGCAAAACAAAAAAATGTCTTTTATAGCCTGGCAATCAACCTTCGCAGCTTGATAAAGAGATTGACGGTGAGGGAGGGAACGAATGGATAAGGCAGATAAATCTGTAAACAGCAGTTACCTGTCAAAGGTTTCTCAGTCACACTGGCGTTATCAGATTTTTTTTTTCAAAAAGTTCTCCATCCACGCTACAACACTAGAAAAACTGATAAATCTCTTGTAGTGGGCGTGCACAAGGCGTCTGAGCCATAAACTCTAATAATGATGGACAACACGTCTCCACTTCCTCCCACGGTACAAAAGTGAAGCCAAAATATCACGGATATGTGAGCTGACATATTGAGATTTTGACGTCATTTGGAGCCAAAGTCTGCGCAGTAGTGACAGAGTATAAAAGCAAAGAGACGCTGCCGCCATTTTGGACTGAAAACGCTTATTATATTTATAATATTTTGTTGTTCTACACAGGCCATTTTGGTAGAATATAACAATAGAATATAATTTATTTTTTTACTTTTGTACGGCAAAAGTTTTTTTTTAGGTGGACATTTTGCTGGCGTCCGGTAGTCGCTTTCAGTCCAAAATGGCGGAAGTGTAGCTTCGTTACTGGGCGTTGATGTTGCAATGGAATGAACAATTGACTTTCACTTCTCAGCAATATACTTGATAGATGATAGTTATCGGGGGGCCTGGAGACACGATATCGAGGTCCCGCCCACAAAACTGCCCGAACCAATCACGAGCCGAGCACAGCCGCAGCTTGCTAGTGTGAGCCGCTTAGCTGCTACATCTGCACCGCAGTAACCGTTTGGCTAGAAAGACACAACAACTAACCATAATATCTCTAGAACTACATTCAACATTAAAAAAATATTTGTCTTGTTCTTTGACTTTTTAGTTCGACCCATCTGCCATGTGCCATCTGCTAACATGGAGGGGGCGGGCTTCATGAGCTATACTGCAGCCAGCCACCAGGGGGAGATGGAGAGGTTTTGGCTTCACTTTTAGGGAGCTGTCATGTTATCCATCTTTATAAACAGTCTATGGTCTCTTTATCAAAGAGATTTTTGTCAGAAGTGGACCACATGAACACTGTGCATCAGCATGTCCACAAACATTATTTTTCCACACCCACAAAAGTCCAGCATTTTCTAATACACCGTTTCTAATTCAGCATCTTAAGATGCATCTTAAATGTATCCACAGTTATGATGCACAATAAAGCATATTTTCTGGCTGAATTTTACAGCATCTTTCTCTCTTTCTGTGCGAGCTGCAAATCTTTACTGACAGCAAACTGTACAAATGATCATTTCCATACCTGAGGAAGCATTAAAATGGAATAGATATTGCCACCCAACCAGATGAAAAATACTGTCATTTCTTTCCACTGCACTAATGTAAGGAAATCAAGCTCAAAGAGCTTTTTTATGTGTAAACACATTACTTAATGTAAAAATTTATTCTCAGCGTCTCACAATGATGTTCGCTGTAAAGTGAAATGAGTTTGTCTTTTACAGAAATAGCTTTCATCTCTTTTGACATGCAGGAGTTGAAGAAAGCCAAGACACAGCAGAAAGACGTGTTATAAATTGTGATAATGGGATCTGTGCTGGTGAAATGCCGACTTGTTGGGCAGACAGCGCTGATTAATCAGATTAGGCTCTTTAGACATTTGAACCCTTCAAGAGAGGACCTCTGTGATGGTAGCCTGATCTCTACTGGGACTGGCCTGCTCTCCACAAACACAACTGAGGGACACTGACGTGTTATACAGTATGTTTGAGTTTCTCTGTGTGAGTGTGTGTATCAAGTTGCAAATAGTCTCAGAGCAGAGTTAAGGTGGAGAGACGGAGGCAAATAAACCCACTTGCTGCTCTCTCAGATGCAGAGATTCAGTCTGTGTTCAGTATGCCATGTCATCTTGAACTTCTCGTTGCATTTGTGTGCAGAAACGAGGCAGATTGTTGGGCATTGCGGGGTAGTTGAGTCTGAATAAGGATTTGAGTAATTACAGTAATTTCAGTTTACAGCAAATGCATGTAGAACGTTGGAAAAAGTTCACAGATTTGTCTTCATCTTACTATGTATCCACTTCCTAGCTTGTACAACATAAACATCCTGATGTGGCCTCAGCTTAAAGTCACAAAGTGTTGTGTAGCTCGCTACATCTGTATTTGTTGCAGGGGATATGGTGATTTTTGTTGGTAATGTGAGTGTGGCCTTAAAGGGTGACTTTGGTTATTTTTCAACCTGGACCCTATTTCTCTCTCTCTCTCTCTCTCTCTCTCTCTCTCTCTCTCTCTCTCTCTCTCTCCTCTTTCCTCTTCTTCACTTTACGTTTAAGAAGTAAGATCACGTTGATAGTCGGCAAAAATGTTTCAACTTCAACAGCAAACAAAATCACGCTTATTTGAGGGCCTTCTGAATCCAGGATGGATAAATAAAGTGAATGAACTGTCTGATTATCAGGTTGTGTGATAACAGGATTTAAAAAAATATTATACCATTAATACTATGTAAAAGAAAACAGTAGTAAAACACAGACTAACATCATTTAAACAGAGAACCAGCATTCACACGGTGGAATATGACTGAAGTAGTTCAGATATAATACAGAAATTGAAGAATACCACTGATTGGCTTGTAAATGTGACTCACCGAGCAGAGATTTCTTCAAAAGTCCGTTCTTATGAATCTTTATGTGAAAACTTTATGTGTATCTTGTCTATTGGTGTGATGTCACATCCAGCGCGGATGAAGACAATACATCAGCTGGTAATGACAGCTTGGACTGTGCATGTCAGTAGGTAGGACTCTAAACTATACTATTTGAATTCTAGTCTAGTTAAAGAAAATGCATGTTCTTGTCTTTTTAAGACAGTATTCTTTGAACTATTTGTGTACTTTTGCATGAGTGGGAAATGTAGTTTAATGTGCATGTAAGTGTGTGACATTCACACGTTCTTCTCAAAGCTTACCATTAGCATGTCAGGATGTAAACTTGGAAATGCTGCTCCATTCTGAAAAGAGAGCTAGAGAAATACAAATAAAAGATTTGATTAAGAAAATTAAGAGTATCAAAGAAAGGGGATAGACTGGTATTGTGAAAGATGAAGTGCAAATGGAGAGAGACGGGTGGGGGTGAGGGGGCAGCAGAGTAGACCCTTACAGAATAGTCCCTTGAAGGGAAAACAGCGCTCAGTGTCAGCAGCAGCAGACAAGCCACAATGACAGCAGCATGGTAAAACACCTCTAATGCACCTCTATGGCTTTTTACTGCTTCTCATATAGCAGCAAGGACACACACATGACACATGGCTGCACACGCATACATACAAACACACACACACACACACACACACACACACACACACACACACACACAAACAAGCCAAGGATGAGGACACTTGAGATTCACGTTTTTTTTTTTTTTTTTTTGTTTTTCACCGGCGCAACATGCTTCAGTACAAACTCACGCACACAATGTGGATATTTATTATTCACGCTTTTGTTTTGCACACAGACAACATGCTTGCTGGAGAGAGGAGGGGAGGAAGCGAGGGAGGGAGAGATAAATAACGGTGATAAGTCTTGTCTTGTCAGAGGAGAGGAGAAGGGCTGAGTGACATACGATTGGTCTCCCGGTCGTGAAATATGCATGGCTTTTTCAGCAGCCAGAGGAGAGCAGAGGAGTTAATTTAGGCCTCTCGCTATGCTCGGGGTAATTAAAAGAGATGATCGATAGTTTCCCCCCTGTGACTGATAACAACCGCCACACACACACACACACACACACACACACACACACACATTTGGAGGTGCAAGCAAACATACAAGCAAGACACTGGCAATGCACCGGGTATACATGCACATCACACAAACAGGGAATAAAGAAGCAATGAATGTTAGTGCAGAACAATGAAACCTTATTCAGGTAATGTCATTTTATCGACAAAAAATAAAAAAAATGTCTTTATACATATTTAAGGAAAATTGTTCGTTTCAGTGTATGACATTACCAGATTTATCCCAGGATGAACATATGAATATACCCAGATCATAAGACACATACAAATAAATTAGGGCACAGCTCAAACAATCTGCTTTCCTTTTGATCATTTATGAATTTGAAAAAGAGAGAGACCAGTTCTCAACTGTGCAACTAAATATATTTGGCCTGTAGATAAGCCAGATGTAACATAGATTCAGGGCCCAAAAAAATCTGATTTTATGATACTGAGTGATGAATTTGAGTTACAATTGTTTCCTAATATATTACCATTTAATTTCTAATTTAAACACTTTTCATTCTTATATATCCAACAATTTACATTCAGTTACACTAAGGTAGGCTCATGCTCAGTGTGGGTATGTGATTGGGGTGACATTTATTTGTTTTTTTGGACCATTACACAAAAACCAAGCCAAGCCAAATGAAACTATATTATATAATGCAATCCGCTGTCATGTGTTTCCCTTCTGCGTTATCGCCCCACCAAAAAAATTAAAAATCCATTTTGAATTCCTGCTGCTGTTCCAGGGCGTTGATTTGTATTCTGTAGCCTCTGATAACAAGGCAGAGAAGAAGAGAGCTCAGTCCTCCAATCTCTTCCATAAACAGGCACTCTGTCATCAATATTGTAGAGGAATCCATACCGCAGGACTAGAAGACTAATTAGAGCCGGCTCTAAATTATTTAACTCCCTCTGATTTTATTGATTTGTCAGTTCGGAGCTGCGACTCAGAGCTGTAAAATTGACTCTGCTGAAAGAGACATGCTCGTCCGCTGGTTTATGGCTGTCGGCACGTAGACGGGGGACGGACACAGCGATGCACCGATGCAGCTGCTGCACACATGCGGACAAACAGTCCTACGTGGGGACAAAAGCGCACGTGCTAATGAAAAGGCAGGACTCGGTAGATAATATAGTAAAACCATAAAGTTGCAGCATTAACCGGCTTAATTAACAGTACTGCAATTAAACACTCCCATGTACTCAGAGCGCGCACACACACAAGAACACACACACACAAGGACACACACACAAACTCGTAAACTAATTACGTATCTCTCAATTAACACAGATCTCCATGTGTAGTGCATGGAGCCCCAGGGATCCAGTTAGCCACCTGTTACTAATATCTCAACTCAAGCATGATAACATCAGCACACACACACACACACACACACACACACACACACACACGTTTCTTCAATACTGGCCTTCAATCAAAAGCATAATAAACACCAGCGCGCGCACTTCCAATAGGCCCGACTCGTCTGGCTTGTTGGATGTTTGCTGAATTGGTTAAATGCCTAATTGGTTAATTGCAGAGGGATTATGCTCAGATGACTGGGAATCAATTGACCGGGCACGCACATTTAGCACGTATGATTGACAGAAGAGAGGGGAAATGATCTCATAGGCCGCCGAGCAAATCACGAGCGGCGATTAACCAATCAGAGCAGATGTCAATTGATCTTGCGGGCCCGGAGGTGAGCCGTAAGCTTATGACAGTAATCGTCAAATAAACGTTATTAATGGAACGCCTCGATCTGCTTCCGGATGGATATTGAGTAAAGTTTTAATGTTTTGATGTATGCATTGATTTTGAAGTGCTGCTGGGAAATAAAACTAATGTATTCAGAAAGGAATGAAAAGGAAACACGCGTACAATTTACATGGCAAACACAGATTTTGTGAGCAGGTCCAGTGATTTGAAAGTATGATTCTCATCATTAACGGTCACTCTGAAGTAGTTTCAACAGGGACTTCTTAGAGCTGCAGTGTATGAAGGAAAGCTGTCTCTGCAGGTGTGTGCAGCTGTTTGCTCATGTGTTCATAATCTATGTGCATACATGTAATGTGTCCCATTTGTCTACACACCTGATGCCTCGGACATTCGTGGGTGTAGGTGCTCAGTGGGGTTCAAGTTCACAGGTTAATGGTTCATGAATCAAACAGGAAGCTAATAGTTGTGTCTGCCAAACACAGCAGGCTCCAGCTGTGGTCTGATGTCATCATGACAGAAATATGAATAGATGGAAGGTTTTGTTGTCGTCTAATGCCAATCCCAGAACCCACTGGCTATCGGTCTGATGACAGAGAAGCCTCTGGGGGCGAGGGGCTATATTTCTGGGGTTTCGGTGAAGCCAGCGAATATCTGGACCGAGACTTCCTTTTCCGTTTGCTGCTCATTGTTTACAGTCCAATTAGCAACTTGAGATGTGAGACTGGAGTTGGGAGTTGAGAGACGACGTGTGCGACCTTTTCCTGCATCCAACCAAAGCCTGCTCGAACGCGATTGGTCAATACTACTCGGACTACAAACGTAAACCCAAATGCTTCCCATACCAAAATCTTGAACAGAGGCTGTCTGGTGATAGAAATCAGTTGTATAGTGCTCTTGGTGGAGCTTTGTCAAGTCAGTGAAAATAAACTGGGATAATATAATTTCTTCTTGGGCTTGGAGACTAAAAAACATCCAGTTCACAGACATGAGTATGTGCGTTGAAAGCTGTGGACAGGCAGGGATGGTCTACTGAGAAGATGCTATTGAGTTGATTTAAATGAAATGTAGGACCCATACTAGGGGCTATAAGACAAAACATACACAGCATTAAACAACACTGCAATTACAGAAAACACAAGAAAAAATGACATTTCCGTTGTGTAACTCACCTCTTTTGTGTTGCAATAAGTATTTCTGTATGTGGTTATGTTTTGTGACCAAGAAAATCGTGCTCAATTAAAATCCTTAAAAAGATCCAGTGTGTAGCATTTAGGGGGATCTATTGGCAGAAATGGAATATAAAATTAATAAGTATGTTTTCTTTAGCATATAATCACCTGAAGATAAGAATCATTGTGTTTTTGTTAGCTTAGAATGAGTCATTTATATCTACATAGGAGATAAGGGGTCCTCTTCACGGAGCAGGCCGCCATGTTTCTACAGTAGCCCAGAACGGACATACCAAACACTGACTCAAGATAGGGCCATTCGTGTTTTCGTGTTTTCATGTTTTCGCGTCGTCTACCGTAGTTCTCCTACACAAGTTTCAGTTGGTTGCAACCTACAACCTTACCGCTAGATGGCGCCAAATATTACAGACTGCACCTTTAAGTACAAAACATTGTGACTGATTTGCCTAAATTGTGAACTTTCCGCTGCTAATATGTACAGTAGCAGGTATCAGAGACCCCTAGATGACAGAGAACTATGGCCTCTGACAGATTGAGCAGCCAACACAACAACAGCAGATGCTTCAGACGTAGGAGGATTGCAGTCAATCCATCACTCGCCAATCATTTATCAAGCTTGCTCACTCTCCCTGTTTACTCTTCCCTTCTCTCTGCCTCCCTCTCTCTCTCTTCATTTATCAAACTCCCCAAACCAAAAGAAAACCAGCGGACCCTGAGGAACACCTGGCCTGCGGTGGCATCCAACCATCACACACACACACACACACACACACACACACAATGAAAAAAACATCCCAACAACAAAAGAATTTCATTTCTAACCCCCGTGTCAATCAGCAGCAAAGAGATGTGACTATTTTTCATGTAGCCGTAACTGTGGCAGCTCTGCAGATGCTGTGATATGTGAGTGTGTGTGTGTGTGCGTTGTGTGTGTCAGGGCTGACTGGACACAGATTAGAGGTGGCGTTAGAGGCCACTCCCTCATTGAGCAGCAGCCAGAGTGTGACTGCTGTCCCTCTCTATTACTCTCTCTCTCTACCTAGCCATTTCTTTCTTTCTTTTCCCCACTTTCTCCATCCTCCAACACCTTCTTTCTTCCTTGTTGTGTCCATGTACCCATGCACATTCTTCCATCCATCCATCCATCCATCTGGCTGGAACAATAGATGGATTGGACCATGCTGATATAACAGCAGTCACAGACACTAATTGTATTTCATGCTACTGTTTGAGGAGAAGTTGCTGGAGCTAAATTTCAGCTCTGCTCATGAGGTGATATGAAATCCAAGTTCTGGGTACTGTCATGGATCGTTAGCAGTGTTGACGGTCATGATTGGTCAAACAAATGTGTCGTCAAGTCATCAGTGAGTGTTCAAACAAATACTACTACTACTACATTTACTACACCTAAGGGCGTAGGTTTGGTTTCAGTGAAATCAGAAGTTCTAGTGTCTTATTAGGAATAACCAGTGGGCTACAGCCGGGTCTGAAAAGTGAAGTCAATGCTAAACTGCTTTAAACTTGCATTCTTTCTAACAGCCAGCAGGAGGCGACTCCTCTGGTTGCTAAAAGAAGTCAGATTGTATAGAAGTCTATGAGAAAATGAGCCTACTTCTCACTTGATTTATTACCTCAGTAAACATTGTAAACTTGAACAGTATGAGTTTATGGTCTCAATCGCTAGTTTCAAGTCTTCTTCAATACAGCATGATGTGCATTTAGTAAATTATGATCCCATTTAGAGTCAAATAGCCCATAAGGCAGGGGATGCTTTAAGGCGTGGCTACCTTGTGATTGACAGGTCGTTACCACGACGTTGTCCGCTATGGGACTCGTCTGTGTTTTTGTCTTAGGACTTTAACTCTTTCACAGTGTGTTTTCAGTTCACTAAAGTTAATTGTAACCTTTTGGATGCCTAAAAATGTCAGCGTTCGGTTGTGCTTAGCTCCACCCTCTTGTGTCACTTCTGGTTGCAAAAAAACATGATGTCAATGGCCAAAAACTAAGATGGCGACGGCCAAAGTGACGAACTTGTGGGTGACGTCACGGTGACTACGTCCACTTCTGACTTCTTATATACAGTCTGTGACTAAGATTCAACTTTTCATCGCAGGCCGCTGTGTTTTTTCGGCATCCCCAGTGGTCCCCACCGCTGCACTGTCCACATTCAAATGAATGGGAGGACTGGTGTTTTTGCTGCAACCCCTGCTTTGTTGTGAATGCAGCTTAATGACAATGGAAATGCCAAAGCTTAACAAGTGCTTCAGATTAGTCTCAAGTTCCTGCGCTGGAGATCCATCATATGTCTGCTTGCCCTGTGATATTGTCCTGCGTCTCACCCAGTGGTGTGCTGGGATCGGCTGGGCAGAATAAACTGGGTGGATGGATATCCTGGTTAGCAGCTAGTGTTGTAGCTGTTGTTGCCGCCACGGTTCTGTTTCTGGCTGTGAAGCAAGTTGTGTGAGTGGACACATCATTAAAACTATCTCTCCAGGATTGGAAGTGATTACTACACCACCAGTAACCCCATTGGTTAATGAACAACATGCTCGTGATGGAAAGCAACTCACTGACTCCACCAATCAATTCACATATTCACATGCTCTTGGTGGTCTTTTCAAGTCTGAATAACACGGACGCATCAACTGCACTGTGTGCATGCGCTGCTAAGATATGCATGTATGCAGCCGCAGACACACTTAAGTTAGCATGTATGTCTCAAACATACGTCTCATCCTGTCAATAAGTGTGTGTGTGTGTGTGTGTGAGTGTGTGTGAGTGTGTGTGAGGGTGCGACAGACGTATCCAGTGGCAGTCCCATGAAGAATGAAGTCACCTGGCTTTCCCCTGTCTTTGAAGGTCAAGGAGACCCACTTGCATATTCATGGCCGAGCGCGTGTTTGCACGTGTGTGTGTGTGTGTGTGTGTGTGTATGCGTGCGCGTCCACGTTTGTGTGTGCGCCGGGATCGATGGCTTTTAATTGTTTTTTCCTGAGCTGTGGAAGGAAGTGCCAGCAGTTATTGATTGGATGGAGGGATGGGAGAAGAGAGGGACAGAGTGGATAGGAAGACAGAGGGAGTACAAAAGAGGAAGACGGAGAGAGAGAGACAGTGTGGCAGACAAGAAGGAAATGTGACAAGACAGGGTGGCGACATGGAACATAGAATCACTGTCTAGAGGGGGGACGAAGGGGGAGGTGTGTGTGTGTGTATGAAAGAAGGGGGGGTTGATGGGTGCCATGTGTGCATATGTAAGTGTTTGCATGGTTGTGTGTTTGTGTGTGTGTGTGTAGGGGGCTGGGGGAATGTCACAGGGTGTCTGATCTGGATGCTACACACACATTGCGCAGCACACTCACTAGGTGCATTATTGAGTCGGGCTTAGTGTGTGTGTGTGTGTGTGTGTGAGGGTGTGTGTGTGTGTGTGTGATTCCTTCAGCTGGTTCACATCACTGGCACAGAACAGGCCCCGTATTCGTTATTCTTTGTTATATTTCTACAATTTGTGATTGCTAAATATTACAATTTCAACAAAGGCATGATTTTTAAATTTATTATTTCAACATTATGAACAGAAAATGCTTAAAATGCACAAGACAAAATAATAAGATATTTCCTGTTTATACTGTAAATACAAACAATAATAATAATATATTTTATATATTTAATTAGAATTATTTGTCCTAATAAAAAAGTCCTATAATGATATGTTTCATGATTTATAAATAGTATTTTTATTTATTTGCGGTTTTTCTTTTTTTTTTTTTCATGTGATATTTTTTTATGTATTTTTTGTTATTGTGAGTTCATTCTTGCAGTTCCTTTTAACATGTGTTTATTGATTTTAAGGAGCGGTTTAGAAATACCGCAAGACAAAACAGACAAACAACAAATGCACAAGAAAAAAACAACATTTAAAGAAAAGAAAAAAAAACATTGGTGGTAACTCAAAAGAGGAAAAGCCAGGATTTTAGATATACTGAGGCCAAGAGACCAATGCACCCTCCTCAGAAAATACTGACCAGGCACCTCAGAGAAAGTATCTAGAAGGAATTCTTCAATTATATGAATGCTTCCTATTTTATCTATTTAACTGAAACATTTTATTTTCCGTATTTAAAGGTATAAATGCTGTTTCAAAACAGTCTCATGACCAGGGTTCAATTATGGAAGGGAAATCGTGAATTCATGTATTTTGTTGGCTTAAAAAATGTAATGTTTGTACATTTTTTTTAAACTAAAGAGCACCTCCAAGTAGCTAAAACTGACCAGAAAAAATACAGAGGGCGTGACTCCAGTGTCCTCAGTGGTAGCATGACATTACATTATATAATACATAAAAAGAAATTTTAATATTTTATTATAACTTACATTAGTATATTGTTGAATTTACCAGAGCACCTACATAGTCATTTTCATTAAAAACAGATGAAATATTAAATATATTTAACCCAAAATCTACACTTTAACATGGATATATCCTATGGAGATTGGATACAATACTGTATGTAGTTGTACATTAACATGAAAATGCGTTATGATCTGGTGGTCTATGATGTTAGCAAATGGCCCTCATATTAAATGAATACACCTTCTATTCAAATGAACATCGAGGGGACGTTTGAAAGACACATCTTTTCCTTGTTTGCTCTCAAGTCACATACGTAAACTTGGCTGCACAGCTATTAGTTTCTAGTGTTACCAAAGAGAAAACAAGCAGGCCCACGTTTGAGCTACAGGGCAAGATGAAATTGGAGTCAATGGTGTTGGTCAACCCTGACCCAGTGTTAGCTAAGGCTTGTTTGGATGAAATGTGTGTGTATCTCCATTGTGTGTGTGTGTGTGTGTGTGTGTGTGTGTGTGTGTGTGTGTGTGTGTGTGCGTGTGTGTGTGTGTGTGTGTGTGTGTGTGTGTGTGTGTTGGCGAGTGTGTTGGGACTAAAAGTAACAAGCTTTATTCCCTAACAATGTTCCACCATGCCCTCATTACACACAGGTTAAAGTGGCACTCGGCCCTGTCTAGACTGCTAAAGAGCATACACACACACACACACACACACACGTACACAATGAATACACACAGGTGAGAGTGGACTGTGGCCCGGTTTCACTGCTGACCGGGCCGCAAGCGCTCAATCACAGAAGAGTGAGAGGGAGAGACTGAGATGATGTGTGGGCAAACGTGTGTGTTGTTTCTTAATTGAATGTAATACGATCTAAACACCGTGACCCACCAGCAGCCGAAAGGGGCTAAATACGATGAAAGAAAAAGTGTTCTGTTGTTGTAGCTGATGCTGTTGTTGTTAATGCTGCCTTTGCTGCAGCAATTATGTCATATTTAGTGTGATTGTCATTGTTGTAGCTACGTAGAGTTGTTTTTTTTGCTGTTTTTGTTGCTGTTGATTGTTGTAGACGTTGTCAGTGTTCTTGTTGTTTGCTTTTATGTCTCTCACACTGACATTTTTGAAAACTAGACTTCTGCACCTCCTCATGGTTCTGTTTTCAGGCTTTAGAAAATCTAGCCCCCTGAGTATTAAATACTTCAAATCTCCCTTTAAGGTACATTTTGAACGGATAAAAATGCGTGATTAATTTTGCGATTAATCAAGATTAACTATGGGCAATCAAGCGATTAATTGCTATTAAATATTGTAATCGATTGACATCCCTAGTTTAAATGGAACTGTACGTTGAAGGAAATTCATCTGGATATTTGCAACTAACACAACTAACTAAAAGTCTCAGACGTTTGTCTTATAATTATTACCAAAAGAAATAGTTCTTTCAGGAAACTTTCAGGAAATTGTTAAGAATTTACGGATCTATAATAAAACAGTACCAAATGCATACATTGAATCATAGTACTATCAGAAAAATGTCGTGGACATTTCTTTTTTTGTTTCTTTATAGAAATTTTTTAGTGCACAAATTTGGGGTTGGCTGTGGCTCAGAGAGTAGAGCAGGTCGTCCACCAATCGGTAGGTCAATAGTTCGATCCCTGGCTGCTCCAGTCACATGTCGATGTGTCCTTGAGCAAGACACTTAATCCCAAACTGCTCCTGAAGGCATAGCCATGTGTGAATAACTATTTAGATTCGATCCTGATGGGCAAAGTTGGCACCTTGCATAGCAGCTTCTGCCATCAGTGTATGAATTCACTGATGTATGAATGTGTTAGTGAATGGGTGAATGCTGACATGTAGTGTAAAGCGCTTTGAGCGGTCGGAAGACTAGAAAAGCGCTGTATAAATGCAAGTCTCTTTTCACCCTTTCCTCTCAATTGGACACTCAAATAAAATGACAAAGGCTAAATGTAGTGCAAGTAGGTAGCAAATAAGGAGTGATTTCAGACACAGTCCAAGCGTTCAAAGGACATGTGAGACAGTCCAGGTGCACCCACACCCACACCCACACACCGGGTCCCCACAGTATTTTGTCACCCTCAAAGAACTGTTTCTTATTCTCCCTCCACTGCACCGCGGTCTATCTACCTCTGAGTCTCTCCCTCACCCGCTGTCTGTCTCGCTCCTCGCCCAAAAACCTCCATTCCAAAAGACGTGATAATCAGCGTCTACTGAAGCACGGCAGAAAAACATTTAAGTGAAGAGAAGGTGGGGCGGCGGTGGTGGTGGTGGTGGTGGTGGTGGTGGTGGTGGTGGAAACGGGGATTGGGGGGTGGGGGGTGAATTGGTGGTGAGGAGATTGCGGCGACAACACACACAAGGCTTCGCCCTGCTCCGCCACACTGTCAAATCTGTATTCACACACAAACACACACACACACACACACACACACACACACAGATTCTCTAATAGATTCTCGTCTTGACACTCAATTCCGCGGCGAGACGATCCCGCTTTATCCCTCCCTGCATCAAATATTTAAACACTTGTATTAGTGGCTGTGTCATCCCCTCAAACACCCGCAGCTTAGGGCACCAATCTCCTCTCCTCCTCCTCCTCCTCCTCCTCCCTTCTTCTTCTTCTTATTTCTTTTCTGTCTCTCCTCCACACTGCTCTTGCTCTCTTTCCTCATCTTCCGCAATTCCACCTCTAATATCCACAATGTTATCACCTGCTTGCCTCCCTCCACCACCCCATCATTTTATATTTTCAATACTTCAACCTTTTTTTTTTCCTATGAAGGAGGGGGTATGTTTTTTTTTTTTTTGCTCCCATGTTCTTTTCAGGCTTTTTGTCGCGGGGCCGAGAGCCCTTTTTCAATCTTAAGAGGCGAAGCTCTACAGATTGCAACAAGGAGAGAGGGAGATGGAATGGAGAAAGCGGGATAAAGGAGGGAGGGGAAAGGAGAAGGTGGAGGGGGAGAAAGAGAGAGAGAGAAGAGAGAGGGATCGGTGGCGGGCGGCTGTGCGCTTGAATGATGTCTTTCAAGAGGAGCAGTCTAGCTTGTCAAATCGCCGGCTGCGAAATGAATTGGCATATCTGTTGGGCTCGGCGCGGAGATGTCGCGCCACGCCGTTTCGTATTCCCCGATAAGGCCAAATAACGCAATTGTCAGAGAGACGGAGAGAGTGTGACAGAGAATGAGAGAGTGGAGCCAGTTAGAAGAGAGTGGCGGTGGATGGAGGGGGGGAGTGAAACTGGCAACAATGGAGTGTGTATGATAGACAGAAAGAGCTTTTACACCTGATATTCTGTCTGTCTGTCTGCGGCGGGTTAATGCGAACCTTTTAAAACCACTCAACACATGAATCTGCTGGCTTAAATCTGATTGCCTGCCATTGAAGTTTTCCACCTCAAGGCTAAAGCAGCTAACACCATGACCTGCCTCTTTTTTGCAAGATTATTATAGGGCATATCTGCTTTAGATGAAGCACAATGAGAAATACTGAGAGAATGATGAGGAGACGGAGACGGCACGTGATAAAGGTCACGAGGTAGCCACAAAATAAACACACCTTGGCCTCCTCAGCCACTGTTAAGGCCCCATAGCTCAGATATCATCCACTATCTATCTCCCACTGAGACGTTGGGTCACTTCCACACTGCAAACAGATGACTTATCCTGCATGTTTCTGTCAAATCAGGACCGTAATAGGGCTGTCCTGAATACCATTTTTTGGGCTTCGAAGTGAGAAATATTCAAAGGTATTTGAAGCTTCGGGACAGTGCCACTGCTACACTACCGTACACACAAGCACCTCTCCAAATAACAAACAGCGATATCTGTATGAGAATAACTAATAATAATTAATGTTGAATATCAATAACGAATAACGTTGTGGGATTATTCCTTATTTCATGGGCTATTTTGGGATTTATACTTTATTATTACATACTTACATACAAAAAAAAGCCTTCAAATACTGATTTGGAGGTTGATTACCATGGCAACGGTCTAAGCTTGAAAGCATTGGGGTCAGCCCTAGACCGTAATATCGTCCAGATATCACTTTAAAATGTCTAAAGCTGCTTAAAGGGACATTTCACCAACGTTACAAATGAAGATCATGTCATGTACATGTCATGGAGAATAATACTCAGTCTGTAAAAACAGTTGCATAATGTCCTCTGTGGCTCTAGACTAGTGTTTACAAGTCTGAAAAAATAAGCCTTGTGATTAGAGATGCACCGATTGCATTTAATATTTTTTGATTGTTCTAAAATCTGATCTGCCAATTCTGATTTTCTTTGTAAGAAATTGACAGCATATATGAACATTTTTGTAACTTTTAAGTACACGTGTTTACTACTGTGAATTGAATACAAACACTTGCTTAGGTTCAGGCAACAAAACCATTTAGTTAGGTTTAGGAAAAATATTGTGGTTAGGTTTAAAACTACTGTGTTTTTACACTGAAGATGTGGCAGAACATTGTTAACACAGGACACAAACAAACAGCTGATTGTAACGTGAAAGTGAAACCTGGTGCATCTCATACCGGTCGGTGCCTTGTGCGTCGGTATCAAACGCCGACGGCCGTAAAAAAGAGTCGGTATTTGACTATGAGAACAAGCTGAAATATGACTGGCAAAAAAATCAGATTTCAGAGACTGATCGAGGCCGATCAGCTGACAACCAGCCGGTTTCGATCAGCGCATCTCTGCTTGTGATGTCATTAAGTTTATCTTCACATGGGCTTGGTCAAGCTGCATTACAAAACGGGGTTGTGGGATTTTGAGATGTGGGCATGTACCAGGCAGGTAGGGTCCAATGAAGAGAAACTAGCGAGAACACAAGCAATCTGACAATCAGACGCAGTTTAAACATACCTCCAAGTTAGTCAGACTTATTAGGAAAAAAAGCAAAAGAAGGCAAAATATAGAATTACTGCTGTGAACATCCATCACAGACCGATCTGCTGGTCTTTCCAGGTCTGACTTTTACATATCGTACTTAGTGTGGTTGTGCACTTGCACAGTTTTCCTGTTTTCCAGTTTTCCAAAAAAGTGATTTAGATAACCTCGCTAGTTGGCAACTTGTTTTCCTCATCGGACTTTGTTGCAGCAATGTTGCCACGCTCCCAGATCTCAGCAATTACCTCTGTACATACGGTGTTTTCAGAACTGAGAGAACTGATCACCAAATCTACAGAAATAAGAGTAACAAAGCAGTTATTCTTCAAGATGTATGAACCAGAGGGGGAAAAAGACAGGAGAGATCACAGCTTGTGCCGCTTTTTCTTTTCTACCAGACCTTCTACCTGTGTGTGGTGATGGTGGGGTGGGGGGTGGGGAGGTTTGCACAATGTGTCACTGGGCGGCTCAGTGTTGTGCTGTCCAACAGTAGACTACAGTTTGGTTTGGGTCTGACAAACTGAGACTTGTTTGTTCAGTAGCACCGAGTCCAACAGGGGAGAGTGGGAGAGTATCGTTAAGGGAGACCACTGTCTCCAGAGCTTGTGATGAGGGGTGTGAGGAGACATACGGCAACACACACACACACACATACACACACACACACACACACACACATATAGAGTGCAGTGGTGGAGTCTGGTAGTGGTTCAGTATGTGACAAACTGAGGAGGGTTGTTTGAAGCTGTAGTCCAGTTGGAGAGAAGAGGAGAAAAGAATGGACAGACTTGTCTTGTTGAGAATTACTACTGCAGCTTTTTCTCTGAGTGTGTGTGTTTGTGTGTGTTGGGGACCACAAAGGTGACGGCAGGCAGATAGAGGCTTCTCAGGTTCACCGTTACTAAGAAATATGCAAAAGAAACAAGAAATGCTGTCAGACTCTGGCAGCGTCTTGGCAGCGTACATGAACACCTAGAGTACACTAACACACACACACACACGAAAAAGTATCCTCTCGCTATTGTGCTGTTTGAGAAAGTTTACAGCTAATACTTAGTCATACATAATTCTAACACATTTTGATTAATGAAAACAAGTAACAAGGTTTTTACTTAGGCACTATGTTATTAACTGAATTAGAATTGCAACGATTAGAGTTGCAGCCGTTGCTCGACTAATCGATTCGTTGATCAACAGAAAAATCATCACTGAAACTATTTTGATAATCGATTCATCTCTAAAGTCATTTTTCATGCAAAAATGGCAGAAAAAAATGCTGTTTTCAGCCTCTCAGATATAGAGATTTCCTGCTTTTCTCTGTTTTATATCATATTGAAGTGAACATCTTTTGGGTTTTGGACTGACAAAACAAGACATTTTAAGACATCACCGCTCTGAGAAACTAGGATGGACATTCTTTACTATTTTATGCCATTTTTTTAGATCAAACAATTGATTAATCATTCTATAAAATAATCTTCATATTAATCGCTAATGAAAATAATCAGTTGCAGCCCAAACTGAATGCTTTACCGGAAAATGTAGCACCTGTATCTTATATTTCATACACCATTTTAAGAAATTGTTTTTTGTCAATAATAATGATATCAACTCATATTTTAATTTATTGAAAAGGTGGGGCAAAAGAATTGGAGCACTCAGTTTTTGTTATTTTTTCTTCAATAAACTGCCCAGTATAATGTCCCACAGCCTGAGGTGATGTATTTAGAGGTCTTATTTTGTTCCACCAGTAGATCAAATCCCAAAGATTTTCAGTTTACAGTGATTTTAAAAGCAGCAATCCTCACATTCAGAAGTTGAAACCAGAGGATGTTTGGTGCTTTTGCTTGAAATAGGACTGAAATAGTGAATTGTTGATAAAATTATTTGCAGATTAATTTTCTGTGGATTTATTAATCAGTTTCAGCTCTGAAAATGACATTTGCATTATGAGAATAAAAAAAAAAAAAAAAAATTGATGTGCAGAAAATGTTGCTTTCTGAAGACCACAGTTGCCTAATCATGCTGGTACATTTTAACTTAATGTACAGCGCTCTGCAACGGAAAAATAAGCATGATTTTCTGTCGATGCAATGAGACGGTTTCTCTTAATATTAATAATATTTCAGATCTGAGTGCTGGTTAAAGGAGCTCTCTTTGCTTTTCTGCCTTCTCCCTCCATCCGTTACGGCCCGTCTTTCTCCTCTGTGGTCGGCCCATTAGCTCGGTGACCAGCGGACTATGACAGGGCGGCCTGGTCATGGCAACACACAGCTGTAACATGGATGGTGCCTTTCGCATTAGTGTGGTGAACAAGGGGAACAGGAGCAGGAGCTTTTCCATTAGCACCTCCTACGATCTGCCAAGATGCTGACAGGGAGAGAGAGAGAGAGAGAGAGAGAGAGAGAGAGAGAGAGAGAGAGAGAGAGAGCTATATTGACCATGTTTTCAAATGGCTGCTTCTTAACAGTATGACAGTGACCTGAGCCCCGCTTTGGGCAGGACCATCACTCCACATTCATACACTGAGAGAGAGAATGTGAGGCATGCTGTAGAAACAGTGTGCAGTATAATGGGGATGGGACCAGTTCACCATTGTGTGATTTCCACTCGGAATATTATTAAAAAAATGACCTTGTAGGATTCACGTTTTTGATTGTTGACAAGAGTTTGACTTTATGATGCTCTTAATAAAGTTCTTAATAAGATAAATACATAGTAGTTAATAGAAAATGTATGTTTTTGAGTTTGGGATCTTTTTTGATGGTCGTCTTTTGAGGATTTTATTCTCATCAGGATCATTAACAGTGTTGTTTTTTTTGTCTTAGTGCCTAAAGAAATTGACATGTTGTTACAGTGAATAAAGGTTTTTCTTCCCAGCCGTTATTTTAACCTGCTGTAACAGGAAAAGCAGTCTCTGGCCCCGTCCTATTTAGGTGTGTCAGTGAGCCAGCATGCACCAAATAGCAGACCTCAATGAAGTACAGTTATTGCCTATAACAAGTTTAAATGTTTGGTATGGTATAAGGAGCTGTTGAGTATGGGAAGAAGAAGAATTAACTTCTTGCATAACTATAAATATTTGCACTGCAGCATAAAATCCTCATGTGTATTTATACTCTATAGTATTTTCTTCTTAGTTTTGAAGTGGGGTTGTATGAGGTAGTTATCCATAGTCAGTGTATTACCTGCAGTAGATGGCGGTCGGCACGCCTCCAGTTTGGAAAAACAGACAGGAGTTACCGCACAAAAGCAGAGAAATGTACTGCTGTGGACGGGGCCGGCAGCAAAACTTATTTTAGCCACCTAAAAGAAAGACTCACATAAAAATATCAAATCAGTTTCAGTGTACGCTGTATTTAAAATATTTTGCAACGGGGAATTGAACTGAAAGTGAAACTTACCTAAACTGTTTTTCTCATCTGTGTCTGCTGGCTTTGAGAGTATAGATAAGTGTCACTTTCAGTTCAGTTCCCCATTGGGAAATATTATAAATATAGCGTACGCTTATTGATTTTTTTTAGGTGGGCTTTTCTCTCAGGGGACTAAAATACGTTTTGCTGCCGGTACTCCTGTCTGTTCATCCAAACTGGAGGCGTGCCCACCGTCATCTACTGTAGGTAATACACTGACTATTGATAAGTGCCTCATACAACCCCACTTCAAAATATCCAAACTATCCCTTTAATGGATAAAATGGGATTTTTCATTGTAAATATTTAGCAGTTTAAAGAAGGATTCATACAACTGAATACAGATTTTTACAAGGGATCATTACATAAATGTTCATTTAAACCACCTATTGAGTTTACATAACACATCAAAACGATCTTTAGCAAATTAGCTATTTAAAAATCTGCCTTTTAAAGTGGTACTCCAGCAATTCTGTGTTCAACTGCCATGAAGCAGAAAGATTGAAACAAAAGAGCGGTCAGAATAAAGCAGCGGAGGCTGAGATATCCTGACTTTTACTCTCTTGTATGGGTCAAGCTACAAAACCACTGGATCCTGCAATTCACATAATGCAACTGGACAGTTTGTCTTTGTAACAAAGGGTTTCTCATTATAGATTTCTCAGACTTGTCAACTTTAGACTTTAGAAGAAAGCTGTTAGAAAGTGAATATGGAATATTCAACTTACATCATAATTTACACCATAAATGCCTCATAAATGCACCTCACAAATTTAAAGATTATGTTTCCTGTGATGCCAGTATCCCAGAAATCTATATTATTTTCTTTTCCCCTTAGCCTTAAGGTATAATTACCACAGAGCTATTGAAATGGATTGCATAGCATTTCATCAATGGTTTGCTTTTTAAAATTTCTTTGTTTCTTCTTCGCCTCCAAACGTAGCGGCGACGTCTCTTTTGATAAAGTGATCAAATGATGAGGGCCTCATTTGCCGTGATCACAGAGCCGCGCGTTTCCCAAGCCTTAAGTCTATCTAGTTCTTTATTTATTTAATCTTTTTTTTTCGTGTGTTTCCGCGTCTCCTTCTTCTCCTGTCTGCTCCCTTGTAATTTGACGTGGAGATGCTTGTTATGGCCGATCAAAGACAGCCATCTGTGGTCTGTCAGCTTCCCTCAGACAAAGTGGGAGGTGAGACGAGATGATCTACAACGTGCATGTCAGAGAGAGGGAGTCAATGAGAGGTGCATGCATTAACAGGCTACGGCAGAGGAGTGTAGAAAGACAGAGAGCATGATAGAAATGAGCAATTAAAACCAACAGGAGCAGAAGAAAAATTATTTGAGAGACAGACGAGAGGACCGTTTAGATACTGTCATTTTAATTTAGATCATTTTGGTAGCAACATTCAAACATGCACAGTTGCTTCAGTTACATTACTAAAAGAATACCCACAGATCCTCCAACATTCATTTCTCAAACAATTATTATTATAAAAGAGAGAGAGGTAGATTATTTAATAAAAGAGGCAGAAAAAGAACAGGTTTGAAATCAAGTATAATGCTCACAACACTCAGTACTCGCATACGTGACCTTGGAAACAGTATGTGTGACAAAATGGTCTCAACTCAAAGGTCCATTTACCGTTTTTTTTTTAAGCTTTGACCCCATCTCATGGTCTTCATCAGCGAACGGAACTGGCTCAGGTGTCTTCATAGTGTGTCATTATAATTTCTCTCCTTTCACTCTTCTTTTTCCTCTGTTTTCTACATCACGCCCGTGCAATAATCTTAGATCTTATATCAAATAAGTTAAATTTCTCTTTCTATGACATTTCTACTTGTCACAACACTATCAAGCAAGGCCTCGGTGTTGAACTGTGCTCGACCTTGCTGCTCTTCCTCTGTGGCAACCGTCCTTCTCTGTCAGGCCAGCACTGCTGTCACTCTCAAACGCCTTATGTTCGGACGTTGTCTCGTGTGCGGAGACGGCAGGTAACCTACTTTACTATATTTTTTTCATTAACGAGTGGCTTTGTGGCAAGCGGCTGTCTCATGCTAAAAACAATAATAAATCGAGAGCACAGATTAAATAATATGTGCACATGAGTTATCTAATGGAGAGCTGAATTTTTTTTTTTCTCAATGACACCTCACAGGCTCTGTATTCCTCCTTTTCATACTGGACATTAAAAGATCCTTTGGTGCTTCCAATGCAAATGACGGGGGACAAAATCCACGAAAGAATGACATTCAACGATTAACCAAGCTGACTGCAAGCAAATTAAAACTGAAATATCAATTAATGTCACATTTTATCAATGAGTTAATGTCTACATTTTGTTTTTAATATTTATGCTATATTTAATGACATATTTATTTATGTATTGAGTAATTTATTTATTTATTATTTTTTATTATTATTTATTATTATTTATTTTATTTTATTTATTTATTTATTTTTTGGCAGGTTCTGACCTCCACAGTAACAAGTCAAAATATCAGCTGTAGAAAAGTCCTTGCGCTTGCAGTATAATATATTTTATGCACAAATTTGGACTAAGTCATTTTAACAGCCTCTACCAACCAATCAGAGACAAATATTTTGTGTAACCATGGAATGAATAATATTACAGGATACAAAGCAGTCTGATACCAAGTGGAAAGAACAGTTCATAAAATATTGATATTCTGACAAATTCAACTTTGTCAGATTTATCAGACTGATTCATTGGATTCAACTGGTAATTCCACCACACTATCATACCTTATAGCCACATGAAAACATAATACTTTCAGTATAGCGTATGACATCAAGTTATTTGCTTATTCTGAGACTACACAATTCTAGATTAAATGATTAATGGTGATAAAATACCAGAAATGTAGCCATTTAATGTTCTCTTCCGTCAGAATGCATGGAAACATTAGCTGTAGGCTATCTATGCTAGATAATCAGTAGCAGTTTCTTCCAACTGTGTATAATGGTGACTTTGCTACTCTGCAAAGTGCATACATGTACAAGATGTAGCATGACAAGACAATAGCCGCCTAATGATGAAGGGCACACATTACATGGAACAAGACACAGATATGGACGGGACAGGACACTGCAGGCATGTAATGGTACAAGACCCTCATTACAGAGGACAAGACACTGCAGAGGACAGGACATAAAGTGATCGAACCTTCTCCAGAGAGATAAAAGAGATGAGAATGGCAGAGCGAGGGACAGGGGATGAGAGAGTTGGGGAGAGGACGAAAAGAATGAGCGAAGGAGGGATGAAATAGGAGGACAACTCCACTCAGAGAGACCCTATCGCTCAAAGTAATGATGATGTCTTAGTTGGTTAAAAAGCAGTGTTAAGTATTGGCCGTGTTGAATATCAGGGAGAGACGGCTAGGAGAGATGGATGGCATCTTAAGTAACAGCATCCTGATAGATATGTTGGCACAGGAGCCAAGCATGACGCGTACTGTAAGGAGAGGAGGGCGTGAAATATTACAGGGGGAGGGAGAAAGAAAGGGAGAGTGAGGGTTGGAGATAGAGGGAGGTTAATAACAACGGTTCATATAGAAAGACATACTTATTGTGTATAAAAAGTAACATTTTTGCCGTGTTTTACATGGAAAAGTGAAAAAATACATTAAATAAGTGACATAATTGCTGGTTCCTGACAGAAAAGTAAATGAAATTATGGTATTACTTAACAAAATGTGATCATACAGCTTCTCTCATGACAACCAAGTTAAAAGATGAAGCATAAATAATGAGAGATTTATTTGGGAACCAATGATTAATATAATTAAAAACTGTCATTTCCTTTCATCATACTGTATGTGGACTATCATACTGTATTTTTATCTCTTTTCCCAGTGCATGTTAAGATTATTATAAACATACATGTCTGATTTTTATGAATGGAATCAGAGCAGATGACATCACGCAGCAGGACAAACAATTACTTAACAAGACTAAGAGGCTACAGCCATGCTAGTGGCTCTGTGAGGCTGTAGTTGGGCACAGCATGCCAACATGATCTCAGTTAACATGTTGATGTTTAGGGATGTCATGAGAACCGATACTTTGGTACCAAGTCGATGCTAAAATTCTGAAAATGAACTACAGTTTTTCTACAGTACCATAGGTAACATCAGGGCTCGAGACTAACGGCGTCTCGTCGACCATAGAAAATGTGTTTAGGACGCAGTAAATTCACTATCGACGCACCCTATTCTTTCCCTGATAATGCTACATTGTGAACAACAAATCTGTGTTAAAATCAGCAGGATGAGTTAAAGTTCGCTGTTAGCAGGCTGGTAAGCAACACAGTCCTGCACGGAGCTAACAACTAACGTTAACGGGAGCCGCCACTGATTTACATTATGATGCATTCAGACTCTATTCAGTAAAATGAGTATTGGGTGAATTCTAACGTTGTAATGATGTGCTCAAATGTAACTTTGTGAAATGTTGTTTTTGGCGAGAAACTTGAATAAATCCAGTTGTTTGAAGATGTTTTCACAGCAATATAAAATAGATAATAGAGAGCGCATCATGCTGTTTCACTTCCTAACAAAAACCAGAATGCAAATGGTAATAAAGGAGTGGATGTTGAAGTTTATTGCTTTACTTTTGTTTTTTATCGTGCTATCGAATTGGTATCAAGAATCGTGTAATTTCACTGGTATCGGTATCGACTTCTAAATTTCATCCCTACTGATGTTTATCATGTAATAACTACCATTCTCACCATTTTAAGGTTATTATGTTAGCATGCTAACCTTAGCATGTGATTAGTTTTGCAGGTATTCCGTCATAAACCAAAGTATTGAAATGCTGACCAGATGATGGGACAACATGAAAACCAAATTATAATATATTATCAGTTTCAGATCATGTTCCTATTGTTCATATAGAATTTAGTGTTTTTTCCCCCAATGCAATGCAAGTATTTTCTTGACAAAAGTAAAACATCAAGAAAGCAATAAGTCCCATAAACTGCTTTCCTTTGACCTATTTCAAGATAGAAACAGAGATTGAATTAATTGAAGTGAAGTCAGGTGAAACTATAGTATGTTATGATCATTATGTGTATTAAAATGAATTTATGTTTATGTTGGATATAATGAAGTTAACGGTTCATTATAGGTGAACTGGGTTGTTAAGAACAATAATACATAACCTTGAAAGAGTTGAAATTTCTCATTATAAATGAACACTTTTAGCAGAATTTAGTTGTATTTTTTAATTGGTATTTGTCATTAAGATGGTATGTTTCTTAGAAAAAAAACAACAACAGACAAACCTGAAGCTTGCCTTTGAAAATATGTCCATTTATCATCACCTTTAGACTGCTCTCACCCTCGGAGGGTTATTTTGTCTGATGGGACTGAACCAGCCCTCCTCCCCAACCACTCCAATAAGTGTTTTTCAATTACTGCTGTCAGCCGGTAATCATCTAGTGATGAATAGTCTGATATCCAGCCTTTATATTCATCTGCCTTCTTTGTTAGATTGTTTCGAGACAACGCTGCACTTGTGTGTGTGTGTGTGTGTGTGTGTGTGTGTGTGTGTGTGTGTGTGTGTGTGTGTGAGGCAGAGGTAATATATTTCTTTTTTATTTACAAAGTATAGAAGGTGAGATTAAATGAATGGCAAAGTTAATGAATTTTGCCTTGTTTAATTTTTCATAACACAAACGAATATAAATGCTGATTTTCTGAACAATTAAACCATCCGATGTCACTCCTGAGAAGAAGCTGAAGATTTTTATTTTGATCAAATATTCATGATTATTACTCATCATGGATAATTATTGCAATTTATTTCTCTTTTCAAGCTATTTTGGTGCTAATAACAAAAGCACAAGCAAAAGTGGCCTAATATTATCATTAGAAGCATTATGTAAATACAGTATTATGCAGAAAGCATGTAATTGCACCAAACGAATGGCCATAACAAAGCAGATAGGGAAAACATAGATTTTATTACTTTTGGGTCATTATAGCAGGAGCAGAGTGGTCAAATATTAACACTGGGGAATGGAAATTACTCCCATTTAAATGCTTATCTAAAGTACATGGAGGAAACAAAAACAACATCAAATGGTTATGAAGTAATACGACTGTTTATATCATTCCCAGGCTGCGTGGCTGAGAGTTTAGGGAAAGCTAAAGTTCTAGGTTTTTGCTTAAATTTGCTTTTCTGACCTTCAACATAGGGCTGGGAAATACAATATATCGATATTATATCGATCGCGATATGAGACTAGATAAGGCTTCATTACAGTAAAGTGATGTAATTGTCTGGACTTAGTCTGCTCTAGCTGTTCTATTATTTGCCTTTACCCACTTAGTCATTATATCCACATTACTGATGATTAATTATCAAAAATCTTAATGTCTATATATTTTGTAAAAGTAACAATAGTCAACCCTATAATGCCGTCGCAATATCGACTTCAGGGTTTAGTAAAAAAAAAAAAAAAACAAATATCGTGATATTTGATTTTCTCCATATCAATGTGGTAAATGTGGGGTCAGGCAGTGCTTCATTTTTAGAAAAAATACAACCTAGTATCCCTTGGAATTATGTCCGTATTGGACAATTTTGCACCTCACTATATAAGTCCAATGCCAACGTTCATTGACAATGCAGGACAACCCTGTCTCCTAGACATTACATTTTGAAGGAAATGTTATTCTGGTCAGATTAAGCTTTCTATTAAGATAATTAGGAAATGTTAATTACCGAATCTGGCAAGTCGCAAAAAAAGTTGATACTGGATGTATCAGTAAAACGTTCATTGACAACGTATTTCATTTTCAACAAAATATCCAATCTGAACTTTTTCGCGGTTGTGTTTATTTTTGTATAAATGCTGGTAAAATCTGCAAATGGCTGGTAATCGATTGAGTTGTCTGTAGGTTTTGGAATCCAGCAGCCACAGTGGCAGGTGGACAAAAAAATTCATTTCCAACCATGATGGTTATGGTTGTGTTAATCGTGGTCGGGTTTAATACAGAAAAACTCTACAGTGACACAACATGCTTGTTAACGTTTAACCAAAACCACAATGTTTTCCTAACCTTAATCAAGGTGCATTGCAATCCGACCGGGGTTTTGCCATATTGACATTCTTGTCTGGTGATAGGATTAAAGACTGTACACATTGCATAGAGGGGGGAACAATGGGGAATTGATGTGGGGTCCAGTAGCTCATTTTTGCTCCTGGGCGCCCTATCAGGTAGATCCGGCCAAGGCTTTGACCACTCTGTGGCTCAACACACCGTGGAGATCCGTGTTTTATTTTGTAAGCTACATTAGTGACATTTTTCAGTGACGTTTATGACGTGTTTTCTGTAGTTGTATTACGTTGTTTACGTACGTATTTTACTTAGTTTCCCTACTTATTTTAAGCCCAACCATGACATTTGTCCTTAACCTAACAATGGTTTTGTTGCCTGAACCCAACTGTGGATGTTTACGTGTTGTACAAATGACAAAAAGGCTAAAATGCATACTCAGAACACGCGGAATGTCAGTATATTGTCAGTATATATTGTATGTTGCGCTATTTATACGCCTTCCCGTAACACCGGGTTGGTTTCGGGGCGGTTGTTATTTTTTTGTTTGTTTCTTAGTTGTTGTTTTTTATTGCAAAATGACTAAATGACCCCCACCATACATCCACACACAGACGCACATCCATGAACAATAGCAAACACCGCTGGCAATCAGGTGGAGCCAACATGTAAATACAGCCTCTTCTTCTACCATGCTTACATGGTAGAAATGTTACAAAGTCATTTCCTAGAAACAATAAAATAAAATCCATGTGCAGGCAGAGAAAGGACTCCCTGCCCTCCTCCTCCTCCCTCCCCTCCTCTTCCCTCTCCGCTCTCCATCTATCACATCCAGCAGGTACCACAGGCCACTGACCAAGCCTGTCCTCCCGTCATTAGCCCCGCGTTCTCCCCACGCGATCCGTGTGGCTACCCCTGTCTCCTCTCTCCAGCCCGACACCCCATAATAATATCTCTTTCAACCTTCACACCGTGATAAATAGGGGTGCGCAGAACAAAAGGGATGGTGGGAGAGGAGGAGGGGGGGAAGACCAGAGGGGTGAAGTGTAAGAGAATTAGGGGTAAAGAAAGAAAAAGAGGGGAAGTCTGACTGCTCCGTGTGTGTTTGTGTGTATTTCTATCGTGGCCTACTGTGTTACAGACCTTGATTTATTGGTATGTAATGTGAAAAGTTTTCATAGGATATGGACATTCTTGATTGATTGATTGAGTTTTTGTACTAAATTTCCTAAAATGAACTTAAGTTTATTTTACTTTTTATTTTACTTTGACATTATGAGAAGCAGGACATTAAATCCACACAACTACAAAGCATAAAGAATGACACAGTAAATAAAGACATCTACTGTGGTCCTTGATGAGAGCAGGAGTCCTGCAGACATCACACTACCGATGAACCAATATAATAAATACCCAAGTTATTATCACTTCAAGGCGTGACCTAAATCTGTGGTGGTTACTAGATTTATTCATGTACAAAAGTAAAACTGCCAAAAGTACCACTGCATGTATAGAGAGGCGAAGTCCGTTTGAATTATGACATGAATCACACATATGATGTTTGTCAATTTAAAACATCATTTTGCAAGTCAAGAAAGTCACAGTTTATCTTAGTATCATTTAGCTTTGTGTGAAACCGATCAGTGAACTACATCTCTCAGCCGGGAAGAGAAAGAACGAGCGAGACCCGTTGCTGGTGTGAGTACATCCCAGTAGGAAATACACAGGCCTCGTAGCATCAGAGAAAGAGAGACGCGACTTTTGGGTGTGTTGTCGCTGCGACTTTCTGGACTTTCAAAATGATCTTTTAAATTGACAAACATCATGTGTGATTCATGGCGCAATTCAAACGGGATCAAAAACTTCTTCGTCTTTCGCAGTTGACTACCGAAACTTTCCGAAATAAGGTCCCATGGTGGTCCACTGGAAGGGGCGGGACTTTGCCTCTCTATATCGCCATTAAGTACAGTAATTGCAAAGGAAGATATTGCTATTAATGACTTTATTAGTGTAAATAACTTATTAATGATGTCAGTAATAAGCAGGGGTTTACGTGATTACACACACAAGTGAAGGACCACTTTGGTTGGTCTTTACCATTATGTTTTTGTTTATCTTTTGCATTATTTTGTATCTTTATGCCAATACAACTTGCTTTGTGAGCACCTTTAGGAAACACAATGTGTCAGACTTAGCTGAAAGCTCCTCAGGTTGCTTATCTCCTCCACCGGTTGTTGTCCTCTCTACCACCGTCTTTGTCTTGTTGATTTATTTAATCGTGCAAATAGTGCTAATAACAAAAACCAAGATCCCTTAGCTCCACCAGGACAAAAAGAGGGAGATGAAATCATTACGCGGGGTCCCCTGAGACGTGTTTTGAGTTTGATGTTTAAGTCATAATTAAAAAGTCTCTCTCCTCTCCTCTGTCTCAATCCCTGCTCTCATAATATCCCTGTGATTTATTAGCACCGCCACAAATTACAGCCTTTTTTTTCTCCTCTCTCTGAGATATGTATTGTAATATTACACTTCAACAGTTAAGCAGATTGTTGTGTGTGTGTGGACCTGCGCTCCGTCTCTATATTGGCTTTAATCAGTGTTGTGCTGCTTTCATGTCTGGTGAAGGACTGTGGATACGAACTAGTTGTCATATATTTATCACCTGCTGAGATGAACCTTGCTGCTTATCAATTAGGGATAGGACAAAAAATAACCTACCTATGTATCGCGATTTATTTATTTTTTTACGATTCTGAAATAGATTTTTTTAATGCCAGAATTTGTATATTTGCTTCATTTGAATCTATGCGGATGTAGAAGGAAGTTACCACTTGTATTGTTGGAGTCAGAGTAACGTGACGTCATATCCGTTCCGTATCTGTCAACCAAAACAAACCACAGCAAACGAAACGAAAAAACAGAAAACAGCGGAGGGTCTTTGGGTTTCACACATTGTCAGGAAAAGCAGAGCTAGACATCACGGCTAAAGCTGCATGCCAACTCTGTCGTGGACAAGAAACGTTCTAGTATTGCGGTAACGTGCGGTCAAGCCAGCCGTCGCTCTCATCTCCGTGATCAAATCGGCCGACGCTACGACTGTAGAGCACCCATATACTGACATTTATATTAAATGCATTCAAACGGCCCAGATGGAGCTGACCATGGATGTATAAAGAGAACAGAGCTGACGGGAGAGCTAGAGACGCACTTGGCGAAGTTAGCGGAAAAATACACGTGACTACGTCCGGTTTTCAAAATAAAGTGTATACATGCATATATGGAAATAAGATTGATTGGCTTATATTCACCAGAAGTATTAAACATTACATGTCCCTTATAAATTAAAAAGCAAATACCACTAATTTGTGAGGGAAATGTCTTTATTCTTTGATTTTTGGGTTGCTGGAAATTTTTTTAATGAATAATTCCTGACAGTGACTGATATATTTGACTTCAGGACATCTCTGACTACATACATGCTGAAAATCAAACATTTTAATGTATTCATTTAGATATTTTGCTAATTAAAAGTCCCTAGAAGTGTATGATTTAACTTTGTCCTAAGGTCTAGTGTTAAAAAATTTACAAAAATCGCAATAAATCGTGATAACAAATCGCAATACTTGTAGAATCGGCACCCAAGTATCGTGATAGTATTGAATCGAGAGATAGATGTATCGTCCCAGTTCTATTATCAATGGGACGTTGGGTTGGTGTGTGTGTAATTGTCTGTCTATGTGGGCGGGTTGCGGCTTTACTTTTAATATCAGTTTGAAGTTAAGAGTGTGAGTGAAACGATATGTCATGTCATGTCAGGAGAGGAAAGGTTGTAATTACATGTTTTCCTCTTTTGTATGTAGCACTAAACCGTGTAGAACTTCCCTGGACTTCCCCTCCCTCTTTCCATCTATTCCTCCATTTTTCCCCTCTATCCTTCCTTCCATCCATCTTTCCATCCATCCTTGCCGCCCTCCGTCTCTCCCCAACTTGATTTAAGAGTTGCCCTCATGGCTTTGACACATCGGTATTTCTATCAGAGAGGATTAGTGTGTGTGTGTGTGTGTGTGAGAGAGAGAGAGAGAGATATCCATGATGATTCAAATATAATAGCTCTGTATTGCTGCCGTCCTGTTCAGTTGCAGAGATTAATAAACGTGTGTGTGTGTGTGTGTGTGTGTGTTCACTGTTGTGTGTGCATGCATGTAGGATTGTGTGGCTACACATTACAGCCCAGACAGTAATATCTGTCATGCATACATTATCCGTCCTCCCTATTATCCGGAAATCACAGGCAGAAGAATTAAAGCGTGCGGCTCCTCTCAGTCTTGTTGGTGTCTCTGAGCAGACCGGACTGCTCTGCCTCCCCCACCCCTAGTCAGAGGTTAAGATAGCAATCAGGACAGGACCGCAGATGGAGGCAGATATTTTAATATTATCTTAATATTCACAGCGGCTGGTAATTGTTAAAGGACAGCGCAGTCCTCAGCGCTCTCCCTCAAAGTCCCAGTAATTGCGCCGAAGGCTGCAAAAGCATGCCGGCTACAGAGCGGCGACCACGAGGGAGGAAGAGGAGGAAACAAAGATGGTAGTCTAGCTTCTGGAATGTGGATCATTTATGTTGATCGGTCAGAAAAATAATTACATTTTTTTTTTTTTTTTAAGACACGTTTTAGAATACGTCACAAAAAGTACCAAAGAAATATATTGTTGCTATGTTTTTAGGCCTTATGTGCTTATATGTCCTGCTTGTCCCCCTTTTGCAATGTAAGCACAGTGCAGTTTGTGCAGTCAATTCACTCAACTAATAAAATTAAAAAACCCTATTGGCATCTACGCGTGTGAACTCTTTTGTTTTGTTTGCCCTTTTTTTTTTTTTTTTAAATTATCTGCTCCCATCCCAGTACAATGTAGGTGAATGTAGTGTTTTCACGATACTGGAATTTCTTTGATACAATATCTTGAAAAATATCGATATTCAATACCATTTTTGATACCAGGAGGAAAAATTTAAATTTTGCTAACTCCAAAATTGTCTGATTTACATTGTGTCTTCTCAGCTAGCTAGCCACTGGTAAGCCTGTATTCAGGTTTTGCTTGGAGGTGGAGTGAGCCGGTGGCTTCACTGTGAGGATGGAACATCTGGTGTGCTGCCTACAGACGGGGCTAAGATAGCTCTTGATGGTCAGTTAATACCTGTAAACAGAAGGAGATGAGCTTAGCAATGGAACGAGTAATATATGTAACTTATATCCTGTGCTGTTGTGTAATCAATAAAGTAATGTAATTACCTTTTCGATGAGGAACGGATGAGTGACTGATTACAAACATTTCTTGTATTGGGTTGGTGGTAGAAATGTGAAAGATCTCATTTTTTTAAGATTCTGTGATGAGCGAGGTTTTGAGCAAAGCACAGAGCAGGGATGCATGCTGGGAAACCACACATTTTCCTTTTACCGTAAACAAGCAGAGGTACAAAATAAAATGTCAAACCCCATCGGCTAGGTGCTTTGAAATGACACAATACAACTTTGATCGAAGTCATTCCCTCGGCCTCAAAGCTCCGCGTCAGATCTGCAACATCTGAAGTGGCTGAATGGAACGGGGCCAGCTGGAAAGTAAAGGGAGTTGACACCAAAATAGCACCGCCTGCTCTGCATGCTCCTTGCTGTTATGCATCAATCTATCAGCCGGCCTTATTACTATTCAGATTACACACAGCGCACACACACTATTCAGATTAGAGGCTAAGGTGTGCGGGACGTTGAGGGGTGCGGCAGAGACACGAGTGACCTTTTCAATCGCTGCTGGACACTTTGAGTCCGCAGTGAATCCATCTCAGCGAACTGGTGTGATAGGCGATTTCTTGAAGCCTGTCCAATGCTCTTCAGATCTACTACCGGCCTATTGTAATGCATGCACATTACATTTGTTCTGTTGTGTTCTGCTGTACTTGTGCATTTCTTTGATTCGACTGCTGTTGAATGCATATATTTTAGACTGGCTTGCAATCAGGAAAATCAAAGTTCAGGTAACATAGTTTTATTATGAATAAATATCTGCTTTGCTAAACCCAAGTTACTGTGGGAATGATTTCATCTGCTGACTGGCTTGAGTTTACCTTCTGATGAGTTCAACTTGGGGGAAACAATCCTTACACTCACAGTTTTTTAGTTTGAGTTGTGCCATTTATGTCTCTCGTGATGGGCATATGTCTTTGTGTCAGCTGATGCAAAATACTGCAACTACGTGACTCAAATTGTTTCCAAAAATGTCGTGAGATGCTTTAGATAATGATTTGTTGAGTGGTCAGAGTTGTTGTTTGTGCTTTCTCATCATGTAGGAAGTTAACGGCGGGGAAGAAGGCAGATAGCGCTAATGTTGGTTGTGTTGTTGTGAGTCAAATTTGCATTTTAAAGATTGATGAGTGAAAGTCGGATGTGGAAAAAAATACTGTGCATGGTCATAAGAGCATCCGCACGACTCTCAACATGCCAGCGGCTCACAGCTAACGGCGCTAACAGTGCAAACAACGGCAACAGTGCTGACAGAGCTAGCAGTGTTAACCTGAGAATGAACCGGAGGCTGGGTGCTACACTGGACGGCGTTATCAGTTGTAACCGCCAATGGGGCACACTCACATGCACGAACATGCATTTAAAGGCATGTGCGGCCGGCCCGGCTACGCAAACAAAGCACAGAGAAGCTTGGATTACAACACACACAGAGGGAGAGCAACTTCATTCTCTGCTCAGGTAGACATTACTCCTCTATATCTTTACATAGCAAATGTACTTGTTTGATGCTCTAATAATACTCTGGATATCATATTTAGCCCCTTCAAATTAGGGTCTTGATTCATTTAGATACTATTATTTACTGCAAAACGCTCCTAGCACTTGTATAAGGTGTTGGGATTTACATGAACCTCTTTATGATATGAACACAGCATATATAAGTATATTTCATCCTTCTTTACATGCTTACTGGAATATTTCTTTTCATGATCACACATAATTAAGTACCATACACACACTCAATTAAATGACCGCACACACACACACACACACACACACTCTCACACACACACACACACACTGATGATTGTGAGTTCCCTAATGGTGGCTGGTGCTCCGTCATGCATCTCCAGCCACTCTCCTGGTTAATTATCCACACCATTAATTTATTGCTTTGTATATTTGTTGCTTATTAGCTCTCCAGTGAGAGAGAGAACACTCAAGTACACTCACGCTCCAGCTTCCTCTCTCTATGTAGAGAAATCTATGGAGAGTTTAATTATAGTGTAACCTGCTCCAGCAGGGACCGAGGGTATGGGGAGGCCCCTTGAACAAAGCGCGCGCACACACACACACACATAAACAACCACACCGCTCATACTATACACCATAGGGGTAACATATACTATGAGTGTAATATCCCATTAAAGAGCAAAAACAGGAAAAGCATAAAGTCTTCAAACAAATGCAGTTTTAAATATCTTATCTTAATCTTGCAAATAGTTTCAAATCAATCTTTTGCATTTTTTTTGCTCAGCTGAAAATTATCGGTTTACAATAGAGTGCTGTAGGGATGATGATGTATTTTTGTAGGCCAACCACGTAGTTAGCATCGCCCTGTTTCCCTCGACAAAAATACAATAAGATAAAAATAAAAACAATATTTGAAACATTAATATAAAACGTATGTATTTACGTAGCCGGAAGCATTATGTTTTCGGGTAGTTCGTACGTATGTACGTACCATTCTCGTGAACGCAATATTTCAGAAACGCCTTGAGGGAATTTGTTCAAATTTGGCACAAACATCCACTTGGCCTCACGGATGAACAGATTACCTTTTGGTGATCAAAGATCAAGGTTACTGTGAATTCAAGTGTGTCCCATTCTCACGAATATCTGAGGAACGCCTTGAGGGAATTTGTTCAAATTTTTGGCACAAACGTCCACTTTGACTTGAGGATGAATTGGTGGTCAAAGGTCTCTGTGACCTCACAAAACATGTTTTATGCCATAACTCAATAATTCATACTCTATTTATGACAATTTCACACAAATGTCTAACAGGATAAAATGATGGAGTGATGACATTTTGGACAGACATGGATGTAAACTGCAACTTGACTGGTTGGGGGATGCATACAACTGAGGCAGTCATTCTAGTTTTCTTTTTCTTTTCTCTTGTTTTGTTATCTTTATATTTCCATATGGTTCTATGAGTGACAAATGTAGCTCTACCATATCAGATCAAACATAAACTATTGAAATCCCACCCGTCGGTACCAGATAATAACCTCCATAAAAAGCCTACAACAGACACATGGACAGAAAAGTCAGCAGACACCTACACAAAGGCATGGGAGGGAGCGCGAGCGGCACATAACTTAATAGAGGGATCGGACAAGGGCTAAAAAGGAAGAGTGAAATCATTAGGATGCAAATGAGAGGGGACGATTAGCATGTGTGTGAGAGATTGAAAGAGATACTGTATGAAAGGCGGAGGAAGAGATTGAGTCGTCTCTGCTTTCACCGGGGTTTTCACACTGAAAGCAACAACTGTCACATGCTCGCTGTCAAAGATCCAGGCGACGGGTGCAATTAATTTTTACAGTGATGACTATTTTACCGTCCACAGGAATTTGTTTTACAATGCTGTGACTCATCCCTCTGTCCACACGATTTCATGCAGCATTTTATCAAAGACATGAAGACGAGGATTGGCTTGTGTCAAGCTTCTGCAGTCCATTTTCTTTGAACTGCAACAAACTATATGCGAGTTTACTGAGCTTTGGAAAAACATAATTTAGAAGGTAGTTTTTTCAAATTTATCTTGTGAATCCCCTGTTTTGTGTATCAATCCATGACTGAAAATAGTCCCAAACAAATTCACTATTTACTTTTGAGTAATGTTTGCTAAAAGCTACAGTGCCCAGCTGTTTCAGGAATTTACAGTGTTTTTGAAAATAAAACTATTAATATGTGACCTGTTTTTTAAAAGATATACAACAATAGGAACAAATTGATCTGAAAATAACTAACAGACAGTATACGAAAGTATTTTGACATGTACTAAAGCATTGTTGGTTTTGGTCTTTACTTGGGATTTTTGGCCAATAAGAAAAATCTAGAATAACACCAGCCTTATATTGTTTAAAGTTACTGCGAGGAACTTTTAACTGGTTATGAAACAGTCTGAATTTACTCAATATTGGTGCCTCTACATAACCTGCATAAGTAAACAAGACCATCAGCGAGGAGATCGGCTATTTCTATGTAGTTATTGTTCATGCTTGTCATCGGTGCAACCTGGTCGGATTCCATGCGAAATCAGACAAAATCAAGCAGGTTCACTAGAAACTCCTAAAGCTCAGATTATAGCGATTCAGTCACCACCGATACCACGCTGCTGGAGGCCCAGGCCATATTGCTGGGCCCAATTCAGGGAAGGAACCAGGTCCTGTGCGGGGCAGACTGTCAGAACCTGCTGCAGTAAAATGAGGGGTTTTCTCAAAGGACTCTGGTGCTCGGAAACACTAGCGCTTTCATCCACAGGGGCCACCAAAATCAACACAAAACACAAGTTCCTCATAGTAGCTTTAAAGTGACAAATAGTCCATATTTTTGTATTTGTCTGTCTACCTGCTTTTTCTTCTCCTCCCTCCGGTTTTCTCTGCCAATCCGAATGAGGTGAGAGGGTTCGCACCACTCTGTTAGCCGCTGTCTTAGCCGTTGAGTCTCTTCATAAAACAGAAATATGTACTGGCTCGGGCCAAAGCCACGACCAAATAAAATCCAGCCAAGTGTCTTCCAGGGAACCCATCCATTCACATCATAAAAATGGCTCTTTATTTGTGTTTTCAGTCCGTCAGCCTGTTGTTGGCCATTTGGCTCGTCTTAGGCACTGGGATATCCCCCCCGTCCATAAATCCCCCTCTCATTTCTTTTCTCCTCAACTCTGCTCCTCTCGTCGACTCTTTGAGTGTTTCATGGTGCATCATGTGAGATTTATTTCCAAATATACTGTTGCGAAATGTACTGTGTGTCTTCTTGTTTTGAGGAGGGATTTACTCCCCGTTAAGAAGAGTTATGTACACTGAGGCGTTTTACATCCTGACTCTTGGTAACAGAGTGTTCTCTGACATATTTTACCCGGGACTTCGCCTAATCCACATATCAATCCACAGGCTGCTACAGAAACACTTTTACACACATTTACAGGAGAAGAAAGAGATCTCATGGGATGAGGCATTTGACAACAATGTCTTTAGCTGTTAGAGTGCATTTTTTGGGGTCTTTAAAATGGGAAATTCACATCCAATTGGAAATTGGGAACACTTTTTATTGTACTGAAATGACATAAGGAAAATGCACTTTGAATACATTTGATTTGAGTTTTTATGCTGGTGTTTTACAGCATATTTGAGCAGTTGCCACAATTATCAAACCATTTAGCTGCACCTCTAGCAAGCTGAAGGTCCTGACACTGATGTCAATATCCGACATCCCCATCACCCCCCCTCCTGCTGTGATTGGTCAGCTGGCTCACTCTGTTGTGATTGGTCAACCCAACCAAACTCTTCGGACTCCACTCCAGCTCTGCTCTAGCTAGCTTTGTTTGAGGGCGTGCCAGACTAGCCACTGGGAAGGTATATTATTCAAATGTGTTACTTGGTGACATCACCATGTTGCAGAAGAAAAGGCAAGACTTCCAGCAAGGCGTTTCAGGCAGTTCAGGAGTAGGGATGTGACGGTGGGGAAATTTTCCCACTGGTTAATAAACTCGTGACAACACCGGTGTCACCGATTACACCTGACATTTTACAAGTAAAGATGACGGTCAATATGTGTAGCGCGCATACTTTGATCTTTAACGTCGGGTGGCTGTGTGTGTGGCCTCTCCGGTAGAGCTTCCGCTTCCGCAACTTCTCTTATAGCATTGGGTTTAAATCTGAAATATTGCCAAATAGGCGCTTTTGCTTTTCGCTTCGCATCATCTTGTCTGTCAACTCTCTCTCGTCCCGTGTGTGAAATATGACACCTGCTGCTCTGCGCTGAGACTCCATATGGAGCAGACGCATTCACTGTCAGTTTGTAGCATCCGTCATCCGACTATCTATTGATAACACGGCGCTGATACGCCAAAATGGACTAAATGAGTTTTATTTATGTAAAAAAAAAAGCAAAACAACGGTGGGGGCGGTGGGTACGTCATGTAATCGGTGTGTACCCGACCACCGCGTAACACTGGTAACACCGGTAATACCGACTACCAAGGTAAGCCTATCGGAATTGGGGCTTTGTAACTGTGCAGACCTTAAACATGCACAAAAAACTATATAATACACTAAAGGAAAGGGAAAAAGCATAATAGGTCCTCTTTAATTTTTCATTACATCCTACATAATGTTTTGTTGTCTGTCATGTTAGCTCTTTATCTTCTCCCATCTCCCAGTCTTCACCTTCTCCTCTCTCACCCCTCTCTTCCTCCCCATCCCGTCTCCTAAATCTCTCCCTATAATATTTCTTCTTACTGCAAATGTCCAAGCCATTCCAAACCTATTAAACCGGAGACATCTGACCGTGCAGATGATCTGATTCCTGTTCACTTATCTTATCTAGACTCAATTGTAGATTAAATGACTTTTGAAGATGGATCATTTTTGGCTGTGTCCCCCTCTGTAGTTTCAGTCCGCTCTCCTTTTCTCTTCCCATTTCACTCTCTCTCTCCTCAGGCTGTGTATCAGGGCTCTATGTTAATGACAGTTGACAGATAGTTGAAGGGCACGGGCTGCTCCCTGTCAGCCCTGTTTTGGACTCATAATTATTTCACCAGTGTCACGTCACTGTCACCCTCGCCTGCTTAACACTGTCACACACACACACACACATACACACACCCCCACCCGCCCTGCCTGCTGAGCCTTGAGGAGAGAGAGTGTGAGTGTGTGTGTGTGTGTGTGTGTGTGTGTGCGTCTGGCTGTCACTCGACCTCAGCGTTGGCCGTTTCCCTGCCAAGACAAGCATCGCTGCCAAACAGCAACCGTCGCTCTACGTGCTCGTCTCCGTGGTAACAAACCAGAACCACAGCCTTGTGGCAGTGTGTCGGCGTGGCGGAAGGTGACTTTTCCAACTGGATACCAAAATATAATGTCTGAGGCGAGATGTTGTACAACTGGCGACAGATGTGCTGAGGTCTGCGCGAGAGGAATGTGACAATAAAAAAGGATTCATGAATGAAGCACGCCGCTAAAGGAAAAGTGTTGCTTTGAGATGATCAAAACAGCAAAAGCAATGGACAGACTCCACTGGCACTGTCATTTAAAACAACCATACAATCTTAGGTCAACCCTTGTGTTTTGTTGACGTATTTTTTGTGTTTTTCGTCTTTTGTTGTAACTCATTGACGCTCTTGAAAAAGAGATTTCTAAAAGACAAAAAAAAAATCCTTTAAATGTTTATTTTCTTTTATTCTGACTTCATTAAAACCCAATATTTACACAATTAAAGTGGTAACCCTTCGCTTTGCCACATACTGAGCTTGCACATTTGATGAAGATGACAAAATGTGCAAATGTTGGCATTGATAGTACACCAAATATTTTATATTTTAGACAGGCTATGGGTTAAAAAATACAGTATATAATCTTTTTGTTTGCCAAAAAGGCATTCACAGACAAAAAAATGTACAATATAGAGATGTCCCGAGCTGATCCTATTGGCAGTTTCTCAATAATTAAAATCTCATCAGAATATATAGAGATAAACTCTATAAATTATTATTTAAAATGGGTTAATGGCAAGGTGGTCTATATATATATATATACACTGTATATATATATTTATGACAAGGCTTTGTTGAATACTCAAATCTGATTGGTTAATCACAGCGTTCTACTCTGTCTGTTGTTTCTTTATAGCAGACCGTTGCTATGTATAACAGACCGTTGCTATGGACGCAGTTCTGATGTCAGACTCTGGCGGACCATTTATTGATATCTTAAGTAAGTAGCCGTGTAATAAGCAGGATAATGTACAGCTAGCGGGTCATTGTTGTGAAATAAACCCTGACAGAGCGATGTCGAAAAGGAGTTCATATAAAAATGATATGTTTTCTTCAATGATCGGCTGAATCCTCCAAGTAATAATCCTGATAGTTTCAGAAACACATAGAAATGAGGACACCATTTAAACTGGACTGCTACAGATAAAACAGCCACAACTTCACTGGCAGCCGTCAGTGAACTGGACAGTTGGTAATAATGCCTTTAATACAAAGAAATACATCAGTGCAGACCACCGAATGACAAACTATGTACAGCTTCGAAACCTTCAAATAAAAACAATGATAAGAACAAGAGAGAGGAGAGAAACGGGGTCGAGAGAGGACAAAATGTAGAAAAAAAATGCGTCAAAGAGAAGGGTGAGGACAAAGACGAGCAGACGCGCTGCCTGTGAGACTGCCACAAAGATATCTGAGGTGAAGAAGAAAGACAGAAAGATTGAAAAGGGGAAGAAGATAGATATATAGATGTAAGGAGAGCGAGAAAGGGAAGCGATCAATGATTTAAACAATAATGCAGCCCTCTGTATTCACCGTCACACTCCCACTCTCCACCGCCGTCAGGATTGTCTCTCAGACACACACACACACACACACACACACGAGTTAAGACCGTCCATCTGGTTCATGCTCCGTCTTGAGGCCGTCTCTTCCTCCTCTGTCCCTCTTCCTCTGCTTCTCTCTCTCTCTCGTGTCACCATCAAGTCACTCCTGCTTAATCTACTGGGCCTTTTCCTCTCTCCATCTTCTCTCTGTTTGTATATGTGTTTATGTATTCATCAGTCACTCCATCGCTATTTACCATACTTTAACCTTTTTGATTTGTGCGTGAACAAGATATTGGAGATAGTTTGAAGCTACACACTTAAGGCCTTTACGCACCGGGGGCGTGACAAATAAACGACACGGAAATGCGAAATACTCCCCTGTGAATATTATATGTCTAAGGCTTTTATTGTGAAAGGCCTTTGTCAAGGTTGAAAGGAGTAGTAAAGTTTGCCGTCTTGGTTTGGACTACAGAGCCATAAATATTGGCACAACTCAACCCGTTCCACACAACGTGTTTGGTTGATGCCTTTATTCGCAGCAGCTAAGGAAATTGACCTTGCTCGGATAAGTATGGCGCTTTTTTTCGCCGTGTAATATTCACGTTCTCTGTGAAAGTATTCATGACAAAAACAACAGTTCAAAAAAAAATATATATAGACGTGCGAATGTATCGCCTCCGGTGTGTAAAGGCCTTCATTCTGTGTATTTGTGTTAATATCAGTTGATTTTGTGGAAAGCACCCACTAAAAACAAAAGGGAAACACCTGCAACTACACACACACCGTTCATTTTAACTGCGAGTAAGCCAATCAGAAAGTGAATGTGTGTGTGTGTGTGTGTGTGAACCCCTCACTCCTCCTCACCTCCCTCAGTCTTGGCCTCTCTCCCGCTCACAGCCTTCTGTTTAAATTAAGGTGGGCTGACAAACAAATTAAATCTGTCACATCCTGTTTGCATGAACCAGACAGGAAGTCAATATCGTCAGCCATGTTGGTTAGCCGGAGTTCTAATCACACTTCAACGCCATGGCAACGGAGATGAGGGTGAGGGGCGGAGGTGGGCCACCTACTCTGGGGTTTCTGGTCATTCTCTTCTGTTTTTACCTAGAAAAAAATATTATATTCTGCAAAGTATGCATATGAGTAAATGTCTATGTCACTTTTTTTTGTCACAAATTCATCAGAGCTGCAACGATTGATCAATTAGTTTTCAACTATTAAATTAATTGGCATGTATTTTGAAAATTGATTAATCGGTTTCAGTTATTTTTTAAGGACAAAAAGGGTCTAACTTCTCTGATTCCAGCTTCTAAAATGTGAATATTTTCTGGTTTCTTCATTCCTCTATGACAGTAAACTGAATATCTTTGAGTTGTGGACAGAACAAGACATTTGAGGACGTCATCTTGAGCTTTGGGAAACACTGATCGAGGCGCCGGGGTGCAGCAGTTTCTTTCACAACAATGACCGGCTCGATGTACATTATCCCTTACGTTATGTCTACCTGAGCAGAGAATAGTCACTCTCTCTGTGTGTGTTGTAATCAGAGTTTCTCCCTGCTTTGTTTACATCGCTGGTCCGTCCACACGTGCCTTTTAGTGCATGTTTGGGCATGTGAGAACGTGACCCACTGGCCAGCTCACGGCCGTCGCTCTACATACGACGGTTACAGCTGATGATGCTGTCGGCGGCGTCTCAGAAGCATAGCACCCACCCTCCAGTTCCCCCCCAAGTTAACACTGTTAGCTCTGTCAGCACTGTTGCTTTTGTTTTCACCATGAGTGCTATTAGCACCGTTAGCTGCGATCTGCCGGCTCAGTCGTCACCATGTTGAGAGCCGTGCGGAGGCAATAGAAATGCTACCAATCTTGCATTTAGCACCTTTAAGGTTTAGTTGGGTTTAGGCACACAAATTACCTAGTTAGAAGGTTAGAGAAAGATCATGGTTTGGGTTAAAATATGCAGATATTACGGTTGGGCAAACCTGAATGTAAACATGTTGTTTCCTTCCTGAAACAGCATTTCACAAATGTCTTTGTATGTGTTTTTTCTTTTTATATAATAATTCTTTGGGAATTTTTATGCTTTTAAACAGGGTTCATATGTAGGTTTTGTGAAATCACACAAACGGCACATCACTCAGTCATTCTCATGCCCGTACACACACACTGAGAGAGAGAGAGAAGGCCAAAGGTCACCATAGTCTTCTTGTCTTTAGCCTCTGTTTGTCAAATCAATGCAGACCTTCTCTCTCTCTCTCTCTTTCTCTCCCTCTCTCTCTCTCTCTCTCTTTCTCTCTCTCTCTATGTGTGTCTCACACAGACTCAAACAGACACACACCAGCTGTTGTGTTCTGCTCCCTGTGGAGACGGACAGCTAATCTCAACGACATCAGTCAGTCATATGCTTTAGGCTGTGTGTGTAGGTGTGTCGTTTTTTGAAGGTCAAGGGTCAGAGGTCAAGACACCTGCAGGGCTGAGTTTGACCCCGCTACCTCCTAAATACACAGGATCTTTAATGCAGTAAATGTGTTGCTGTAAAGATTCAACAAGGAGAGAAAAAACATTGGATAATGAAAAAGGTGGATTACTGGGACACAGAAGATAAGATTCTTATATTTCTATGTTTATCTGAACTCACTTCAGTTTGTTATGGATGCTGCAACTAAAAGAAGTTCCCTAAATATTAGAAATTGGTTACCATTGATGCTTTTTTCACAAACATCCTCTCTATCCGTCCACACTGACATATCCAATTTGTCCATCTCTCCTGCACTCCTTCCTCCTTTCTTCTTGCCCTCAGGTTAAGTCCTGTTTACTCATTTGACCCCACTGGTCTGCTGTTTAAAAATGCATGAGCAATAAATAAGGATTCTCTCTCTCTCTTTCTTTCTCTCTCTCTAACTCGCCCTCTCCCCATTCATCCGTCCATCTGCTCATGTTTGTGCAGAGATCATTCAGGCTCTTAAAGGAAATGGGAATCCTCCGCAGTGACCCTGCAGTCACTGTGGTGACTAACTGATATCCTCTCGGTCAACATTTACAATTCTTTGGCTACATGGTAGGAACCCATCAGGAACTCCATATCCCATGGGGCATTGGGGCTGATGTTTTTTAAAGGGTCTGGCTGACCCCTAGGACCTTGAAGATGAGGCTCTTTAAAGACGTAGATACCCCACAGGGTATACCCCCGTATGTGAACCACTTGCTGGAACTACATATCCCAGAGGGCCATGGTGCTGTAGGTTCCTTGCTAATGCCAAGTTAAAAAAAAAAGAATAGACCCTTTTACAGCCGACATCATGATTACATCACGGTGTTAGCTGGAGACAAAACAAAGGAAAGACTGAAGGCAAACAGAAATCACCTCAGAGTTAGTTACACATCGAAAATGTCATCTTGCTGTGTTGTTAGGTGCCAGAATTGATATCACATACATTGATGACAAACTGTGATTCGAGGCTCCAGCGAGCTACAATATCGGCAAAGTGTTTCAGAGATGGGGAGAAAATGTTGCTAATAGTTTAGCTTTCTGCTAACTGCAGCCGTTAGCCATTGACACTGTCTTTTTGACTGACTTTTCTGCGGGATAGTTACAGGCTTCCAAAGATTTATGCACCTTCAATTTGTCTTTGCTATGTCTCTATGACGTTGCCACTGGCCACCAGCCCCCTGTTGGACTCATTTTCTGAAACCAGTGTAGCATTTTGTAAGCAAGATAACTAGCGGACGACTGGCTACTTAGCTAGTTTGCGAATTGAGCCAGGCTTTCATGCTACATGGTTACAGAAAATTAGGCCAACAGCGGGTTGAGGGTGTGGATAGAGTGAGTGACTAAGAGAAACTAGTATTTTCTTCAACGTGTACTGCCTCCTTCAACGTGTACTGCCTCCACCTAAGCTCCGCCCACAGAAATACGTCATCATGTTTACTAACAGAGAAGAGGTTTATTGGAAGAACAGACAGATAATTTGTTGCAACTACCTGTAGTGTTTGTTTTTAATTTGCCCACATGCATTTTTTGTCATACAAATGGTTCAGCCAACATGTTAAAAAGACATTAGAGACATCACAGTCATCACAGTTTCTACTCATTACTTATAGCCAGTGTGATATTATACCTTAACGCTATACATCTTTCTCCTTTTTCTGTCAGCCCTCACACTTTGCAGTGACATCCTTTCTTACCTTTAAAAGTCGGGTAACATCAGGTTCCTTCTCCTGTGGATAATGAGGGCAACTACTGCTGCTGTCCAATGTTCTTGTCATGCTTTAGCTCAACACGCTTATCATGATGGCAGCACGTCCAAAAATCACCTCTCCTGGCTGTGTAACCGGGGACACTCGACGTTGACCTGCAAAGCTAAAATTGTAGGCTAAAGGGAGAAGACCTCCGGGGTGGAGAAGTGAGATGACGTCAAAGTACAAAAAAATAACTTTTTACATGTCTGAGAGTCTGAGTTTTACCGATATTAATAATTTATATATTACATACATATTTGATTGGGCCACACAGCGCCTCGCCGCATTAAGTTGCATTACATTCTGGCAAAAGTTGAGCTTGGTTAAACGTTTTTTCCTGCTGGAATCCTCTGTATTGCGTCCCCGCTGCTTCAGCGGAGTGGCCTCATTGAAATGAATGAGGGGACTTCACTTTTTCACATGTTGTCTGTCTGAATGCAGCCTCACGGTTTTTCTACACCGTTTCATGTTGTCCTTCTCACACGTCTGATGGAACAGATATGCTTCTGTGTAGAGACGATGCATGGCGTACTCTTGCAAAGCTTATTTCCTTCCGGTTTATGTATGTCACAGTTATTCTGTATTTGTCTTTTCTCTTGAGGTATTTGCAAGTTATCATAGGTAGACATATTCCAAGAAAGGTAGTGAAACTCTTGATGCGTTCCAAATGACATACTTTTTCTTTTTACTTTTAGTACATACTGCATCTGCCCTTACAAATTACGTACTATTGCATGCAGTATGCATACAATTGGTACAAACTACTTTTTCATAACATTGTGCCTTGAAATTTGACCCTCTTGGTCATATGTCTGCTGCGCAGAGGATTGTGGGTCAGAATAACCAGAAAAGCATGCTGGCTTGCATACTGCAAAATGCGACCGGATGCAGTAGGACATCCTGGTATTTTTGGCATACTGCATTTGACATACCATATATTGGGACATACTAAATCTTTGTCTGGCATACATAATAGTATGGTAGTATGGGTATTGGAAAAGAGAGAGAGACTAAAATAGTCACTTCACAGAGCAAAGATTTGAATTGGGACCGCTGAAAGAAGTGGAGCTATGGTAAAAAAAAAAACAGAAAAGCACCTTTTTGGAGCATGCAATGTTTCATTTTCATTGGGACTGTGTCAGCTCTGGTAACTGAAGAGTTGTTGTTTTGGTGTATATTTTTTGTAAGGTGTACTTGTACATACTGTCGGGACAGCACATGTTATTTTCAACGACAGTAGCAATATTATCGTGTCACCCACTGTAAAACTGTGATTTCTTCTTGCATTTTTGCCTTTATTGGGCAGTAAAGAGGCAGACTGCAAATGGGTAGGATAGAGGGGGAATGTATCACATGCAACAAAGACACCCAGCTGGAATCAAACCGGGGACATTGAGGTTATGTGGTATGCGCTGTAACAATTCAGCTACCAAGGCACTCCAACTGTAATTTATTTAATCTGTCAAACCAAAAGGAACATGGGCTGGACTCGTTCAAGAGTTATCCTGGTAGGGCGTCCTGGTGGCCTCGTGGTTAAGACGCCTGGGAAGCTTTGTTGAACAGCACCCCCCCTCACCTCTCCCTGTGTCTCCTCTTTGTATCTCAACTAACCCTACCTTATAAATGTAAAATGCCAAAAAATATCATCTTAAAAAAAAAATTGTATATTTAGTTTTTCACATCAGAGGTCAAAGTGAGGACATGACAGATATAGGGGAGCTGAAGTGGGTATTTTACATTGTTACAGATGTTTTTGGTGGCATAATTCATATTTAGCAGTAATACATTTGATTCCAGATCTGGCTGAATGAAACCAGTGCATGTATGAGGGGAAAATGGATGGCGAGCACTTCTGTTGTGGAAACTGCTCAGAAACCTTCTTGGTGTAAATCTACCTAGGAAAGCCATCCATCCTCTGAATGCTGTAGGTCTCTAGTTTGTGGCTGTAAAGTGTCATGAGGCTGTGATTATCCTAGTTATCCTAATTTTATACAGTGAGGTCAAGTTTCAAAGAATGGTCTCACTACAATGAAATGGCTACAATGGGGACTATCATCATCACACATGAATACAATTGGGCTCATTGGAGCCAAAAAGTCTAAGCTTTACAGTGATACCAAATTCGTGTAATTCCAAGACTGTTTAGGGACCCCAGTATGCAGAAATATTAAAATACACCATTTTAGAATAGGGGAAAATAACACATTTATACTGTATGCAAAAAGACTGCATGGATTTTTTGCCCCAAACTGCATGTGATTATCATAAAGTGGGCATGTCTGTAAAGGGGAGACTCGTGGGTACCCACAGAACCCATTTTCATTCACATATCTTGAGGTCAGAGGTCAAGGGACCCCTTTGAAAATGGCCATGCCAGTTTTTCCTTGCCAAAATTTAGCGTAAATTCTTAGCGTTATTAAGTGTTCTTGCGTTCATGCTAGCATGACATAGTCGGTACCCACGGATTCCTCAGGTTTTCTAGTTTCATATGATACCAATACCTTCACTCTAAAAAAGTAAAGTCGGCCGAGGGCACCGGCGCCTTCAAGGAGTGGAAGAGTCAGTACCAGAGAAGGAAGCAGCAAAACACAGAAATAAGAAAAGGCCCATAAGCAAAGAAATAAATCAGTGGAGGACTAATGGAACGTATAAATTGGCATCACTGTTACATCTTACCTTCCAGTCCATAGCAGATCAAACTCCATTAAACACGCTGCATCAAAGACGGGAATTTAGTGCGAAAAAAATCTTTTTAAAAATCTCAAACGTACTTTGAGTTTGTTTCAATGTCACATTCAGAGATACATCTGCATCATTAAACAGACGTCTGGAAATGGAACTCGGGGTACAATGGGAGACGAATAGAACAAAACAGAGCAGAGCAAGGACAAACGTTTTAAAACAGCAGGAGAGCCATCAATCTTTCCCCGGATCAATTTCCTAAAGGCCGGGAGATCAGGAATAGAGCCCGAGTGGGGTTAATCTGTGGAAATTATTTTGTTATTAATAATAATTTCTCAAATATCTAACGGCCGAGAAAGACGGACTGTAGCGCTAATCAAAGCTGATGGGAGAGTCTGTCTTTGCACGTCGGGAAACGTCCTCCCCTTGATTGCTTTAAGTGGTGTATGGATTCAGTTCCTATGTATTCACTCCCAGTAAAAGATGAAATGTATTAATCCCAATGTATTTCAATTAAACAGTGCGATTCTTTGCTTGTGCTAGCTCAACATTTTAACCTCTAATTATTCTAATATGGATTCTACTCATAAACATTCAGTGCTGTTTCACTTGCTATCCTTTGGTAACTCAGCAATTTCCATTATAAAGCAAATGTACTCTGATTCAGTTTAATTGCTGTGTTGCTCATAAATAGTCACAATATTATGTTGTTAATAGATTCGATGGTCTAACTGTGTGTGTGTGTGTGTGTGTGTGTGTGTGTGTGTGTGTGTGTGTGTGTGTGTGTGTGTTCTTGGAGAGTTAAAACAGGCATAATGAAGTAGCACAAAGCTGCCTTCATCCCCAGACCCCTGAAACAAGCAATTATGGCTAATTTGTTCTTTTAAAAAGACAAGGGGAAGCCATTTGTCCAATGAGAGAATATTCATGTCTCTACACCCCCACCCCTCCACAAACACTTAGGAGCTAATTATTGTTATTAGCATCATGGTTGAAATCCCTCCACAAGGACATGTCAGCACACTTCAACATCTGTACGCTCCTTTTCTTTCATCGAAGAAACGAGAGAGAGAGAGAGAGAGAGAGACGGGAGGAGAGGAGGGGAAAGAAGTGACACATAAAAATGTCCCCAGATCACCTTGAAAAGGCCTTAATCAAAATGTTCTACACTTCCAAGTCATTTAGTCTCGCGCACAATGACACCGTTTCACTACAGCGGTAATTGCCTCTCACAAAATATTGGCTTAATATATACATGAATATTGATTTAGCCATAAGCAGCACCATTCCCATTATAGGCTCTGATTTTACTATTATTTCCATCGCATGGCCATTATGGACAAACCTGTTTACTACAATGACAGTATGGTAACTATAAAACATGGATTAGACTACGGCCTGGTTCCTATTCAAGATGAATGCCATAAACATGGGTCAAGATCAATAAACTGTGGATTATCTTGCATATAATGCATGCGAATGGAGCAGTGGGACAAAATAAAGAGTATTCTGCGACAATGTAACTCAGCGGGATGGTTTTTCACCATTTTTCAGGTCCGGGTCATGGTGGCAGGAGAAGAAAGGCAGCCCAGGTGTCTGTTTTCACCCCAGCCGTGTCTGGAGGCATGTTCTGAATCCGTCCTGTGGTCGTTTCCCAGTTGGACGCAATCAGAATACCTTCACAGCTAAGCTTCCATTGAGGCATCCTGATCAGATGCCACAACCACATTAACTGGCTCTTTTCAACCAGTGGGCAATCTTTGGGGTCTGAGAAGTGAAGCCAATGCTGAAGTGTCTTAAACTTGCATTCTTTCTAATAGCCAGCAGGGGGTGACTCCTCTGGTTGCAAAAAGAAGTCTGATTGTATAGAAGTCTATGAGAAAATGAGTCTACTTCTCACTTGATTTATTACCTCAGTAAACATTGTAAACATGAGTTTATGGTCTCAGTCGCTAGCTTCAAGTCTTCTTCAATACAGCATGATGTTCATTTAGTAAATTATGGTCCCATTTAGAGTCAAATAGACCATGAAGCAGGGGATGCTTTAGGGTGTGGCTACCTTGTGATTGACAGGTCGCTACTATGACGTTGTCTGGTCTGGGAGTTGTCCGTGTTTTCGTCTTACAGCTTTAGCCCTTTCACAGTGTGTTTTCAGTTCATAAAAGTTAATGGTAACATTTTGGTTGCCTAAAAATGTCTTATTCAGCGTTCGGTTGTACCCTCTCGTGTCATTTCTGGTTGCAAAAAAACAAGATGGCGACAGCCAAAATACCGAACTCGAGGCTTCAAAACAGCAGTTCAAAAACCAATGGGTGCCGTCATGGTGACTACGTCCATTTTTTTGTATACCATTTATGCTTTCAACACAGGAGCAGCAGCTCTACGAGATAAGGGTGGTGAACCCATACACCCTTCGAAGGGCATTTATTTCAGCCACTTCTCATTCATTTTGTCGTTACCCAAAGTTTATGATCATAGTTTGTTGAGTTGGTCATTTTTGAGGGTGAAACTGGATGTATGCCTTTACATTAAGGGGTAACGTCGTACCTACGGTGGATAAATTCATAGTCTCTGAGGTCATGCCATTGGCTACGCTTCTGGGTTTTTTGGGGATTATTTGTTTGTTTGTGTTTGTTTTGATGCAGTGCTGATGTCAGTCTGAGCAAGTCTCTTTGGAGAACCAGGACCAACGACTCCTTTGTCTTTGCTGTTGATGTTTCAATACGATCATTTCAAAATCTTTGTAGCTCCACATTCCATCATTACATTTGATCAGTCTCACATTTGAATGAGGAAAATGTGCTAAACAAGAAAAAACAAGACTGAAGACTGTAAGGGACATACCCAATGGTTGTGTTTTAACATTGTCAACACGTACTGGCTGGATTTTTACTTTAAACTTGGAGAGACACAATCCGTATTGAGCCCTCCATGTTCACATGTATCTTTCTTTGTTATTCTAAAACACAAAGGACAGCTCCAGCCACTTGACTGGTTGACTTTTCAGTGTTTTTTCCACAAAGATGCTGCAGAATAAACACACTCGCTCGCCCACACACTCGAAGACACACAAAATTAACTGCCGTGCTCTCGTCTCTAATGCATCTGTCATATCGGGGGTGAGCCCCTTTTGATCTCTCTCTCCGTCTCTCTCTGACAGCCGGCTCGCTGCTCACTGGTCCTAAATGAATTGATATTTCTTCTGGCCACTTGAATTTGTCACTTGACTTCTCTGTGTAATCTTCACTCCTTAGCGACTGCTGTGCCTGCTCGTGTGCATGTGCTCAGAAACCTGGGTAACACAAGTGTTTTGGATGAAAACACATGGCTAATAGAGTCGCTGACTGTCAGGCCACCAAGTCGGGCACAATGCCTCTTCGAAGGCCTCCGTGATGAACCTGTCAAAGGTGATCTCATTTTTCCTTCAAACCAAACAATGAAGCGTAATCGCCTGCAGAAACACGACTAATATAGTGGAAGAGAAATCAGAATGTACTGCCTGTGTGAGTGGTACTGTT
>CAKAOH010027613.1:0-12758 GCA_916701665.1 Sebastiscus tertius | reverse complement strand
GAGCTGTAGAAGAAGACACTACAACAGAAGAGTTCTTCAATTACAAACAAAAATATACATTAGAACCAGAATAGCACTCGTGTTTGAAGCTTTGCAAGGCTGTACAGTAGCTAATTAGCAGTAAACACGAAGTACAGCTGAGGCTGATGGGAATGTCATTAGTTTTGCAGGTTGTGAGGAATTTTTAACTGGTTATGAGGGAGGGAAGGGAGGCACAGGAAAACCAGTCAGACCCTGCTGCAGTAAAATGAGAGGTTTTCTAAAGGGAAAACACTACTGCTTTTGTCCACGGGGACCGCCAAAGTCAACACAAAATGAAAGTTCCTGGTAGTAGCTTTAACCTTTCCACTAATACCACGTATGAGTTGTGATGTTACAATATGGAGAAATGCTTTCAAACACATATCGCATTTATTCCGTGATCTGTACGCTGAGTACTGTGCAGCCTGTGCTAATAGTAGGTGTCTGTATTGACGACTGAGCATGTGATTTAGTGCACTTTGTATGTAATGATAGCGTTTTTAAAGGTAAGCGTTCATCAAGTCTCTAAGAACATCAATAAGAAAGAAAGAAGGACATTACGTCAAAATTGGAGACTTGGTAATGAATGGATTTAATCAGGACAGGAAGAGAGATGACGGAGACGAGGAAGAGATGGGTGAGGGAGCAAAGTAACCATATAAGCATCCCCAACAAACAACAGTCAAATCTTCAGATTTGAACCTTACAACCTCACAATGTCTATGGAGGACTGAACCTGCCCAAATCAAAAATTTATAAATAAATGACTCGATAAATAAATAAATATGCTATTAAACCTACCAAAAATACCTTTGTATTAATTCCTTTATTTCTTTACTCTTCTGTTTAATTTTTACTTTTTACTTTTTAAATGTATTTACTTATTTATGCATGTATATTTCATTTATTTTATATTTATGTTTTAAATTTATTTATGTATTTATTTGTTTATGCCTTATTTTGCACAAAACCAACCCAAGATCAACTTATGTCACATTTTATCAATCAATTAATGACTACATTTACTTTTGATGCATTTAATGGCATATTTATTTGTAATATTTAATATTTATAATGTTTATTCCATCATATTTATTTATTTATTTATTTATTTATTTATTATCGAGTCATTTATTTATTTATTCATTTTTTATTTTGGCAGGTTCCGTCCTCCAGAAATGTCAGCTGACAGTGATCAGCCACTAAACCAACACTTTACTTTCATTTAGTCGGAGATACATAATACCTAAATGGAGAGGAGCTCACTTCAGCAGGAGTTTTGTTCTAGTAAACTCCTCTTCTTCTTTCTGTGATTAGCAGCCTTGAACAATCTGCCTCGCTGACAATGCTGTGAGCCGTAGTCATAAATGAATACGTGAAGAATTGGTGTACTGTAAATATATCTGTATGTTGCCATGTGTATACCTGCATGTTTCTGTGTACTGGCATTGAAAACTAATATCCCTCTGGGACGATAAATCTAAGTAGGAAACCTGCAGAGAAGGACAGGTGAGAAAGCGACGAGGCAGACACTCTGACTGGTCATTAGTGCTGGGGGTGTTTGTGTCAGAGCTGCTCTGAATTAGACGTCCTCCTCTGACACATCATATTTCCTCACCTTTTAATTGGACTGTCACGCCTCGGACCACCCACCCTCAGGCGCGTGGGCCATGACGTGCTGCTGGATGGGCGCCCGGTTGCGTTACCTCACCCCATCTTCCCAGTTTGACTTAAAATGATCACCAGCAATTCTAGAAACAACACTTTTCACATCTGCTTCCCACCGAGGTGGCTGATTTGATAAATGCTTATTGTGAACCTGCACTCATAAACACACCGAACACACATATGAGTTTATATTATAATCGTACTCCTCCTGTTAAATCAGTTGATCAGGTCTCACAATTTCACTTGAATCAAGTAGCATCTTATTAGCTGCTAATAACATATCTTGATTTAAGCGACATCTTTTCTGCTCTGATCTGTTTTCAACATTTCATTTGAAGCTTCATTGGAAAGTTGCAGCCCATTCTCATTCCCAGGGCAGAGCAGGGAGGGTCTATCCTTTCGCCATGGTAAGAAAAAAAATATTGTGACCGGGAAGGTCCGATGATAATCTGGCATAATAATTAGCCATGTGCTTCTGTTCAGGTTAACAGGCTGTCGGGAGATTTTTCAGACTATTACCATAAATGGCCGTCGAAGCAATGGCTTGGCACCATAACCAGTCAGTTCACACATGCAGCTCCACATGAGGCTCAAGTGACCACTTGTGATCGGATCTCGTTTCCCCGCTTATATTCAAATATACACATAGCCTACATCATTTCCGATTGCAAAGACCAAATACATTGTTTTTAACCAATGGGAGACAGCGGTACACTACATATTCATGAATATGGGTATATTTTCTGAACATAAAAATAGAAGGTTTTTTTCTGCCGGCGGTCCTCCCCTCCCCCTCTCGGTACCTCTTTACCACTGCCTTTGCCAAGCAACGGTGGCGCACAGAGCCTCAGAGAGCCGAGGATGTGAGTGGGCGGGTGGGTGTCAGATCTGTGCAGAGCACCAGAACAAAAAACACAGACACATCACCGACAAGTTATTAAGCTGTATAACTATTAAGCTATTTTGTTGAGTTGCCTTTTGATGCAGTGTATATGTCTAGGGCTTTTATTGTGAAAGGTCTAGGGATGCAGTGATCTGACTTATTCAGTCCCAATAGCAATACCTGGACAAAATTAAACAAATAAATACATTTAATTTATTAAAATAATAAATCGTACACCAACAATTTGGTAAAAAATCTACAAAATGAACAGGAATTACAGTTCAAGTGTAAACCTTTTTAATGCAGCAACAAGTTGGTCAAACCTTAAACAGGAATTCAAATGTCAGTATATAATGTGTATAGTATGTAAACATAGAATTGAATTGAATAGATCGGCCCCATGTCAACGATATTCTATCCAGCTATTTGAGTCAGTATCGGCCCGGTATCCGATCCGTCAGTTGAGTAAGGTACACATTTGCGTACACACTGCTAAAAGAATGTGGCCATGTGTGGCCCAAATCACCTCCGAATGTGGTCTGAGCGATCCGATCTCAATGCGTCATGAGTGCGTTCACACCTTTCCTTTCGTGATCGGATCCACAAGACTGTTCCACTTTCCCAGAGTCAAGTTTTTCAGTCGTTTTGGGGATTTGAACCGGTGCCCTCCCGGTCCCAGGCTCACTTCAGAACAAGACCAAATCACCAAGTCTTACATCAGAACAGCCTTTTAACATTTACCAGCTCTGAAACACTGAGAGGGATATTGAAAAATCGCTGGAGCGCACTCACACTCACACACCTCGACCAACATTAAATGCCAAGGCTCAAGAGGGCACCACCGACTGGCCATGCTGCGTCCAGGAAAATCAATTTTCACTTTTTGTCCTGGCTTTAAGTGGATCATAACTGTCAATCACCACACGGCCGCATGGACTTACTATGTGAACCACAAGTAATGCTCCTTCGTGTTTTCCACTTCGTGAACTACAAGTAATATTCTTCTAGTGACATTTTCCGTTTTCCACAACTCTAACCACTGTGTTGTACCAAAGAATCTGGGAAACATCCCTGAAGAATAAAGTACTATGGTAGGCTACTGATAGTTATGATGTTGAACCAAACGGGAACATTGTTTTTTAGTGAAGTATACCTTCAAACAGCAAGGTTCTTCATCACATTGATGCAAATATGCTGTAAATCCAATATTGTCATAAAGCAGTCATGATCACTTATTTGCAACATTGCCCGAAAGGCTGAAAAAAAGGGGTCGGTGTAAAATGTATGGAAAGTTTTAGGTGCTTTCACACCTGTGTTGGTCCATTAAGTGCATTTTATTTGGACTGGGGTCACCGGACCAGCCACAGGATGATAGGATGGCTATGTGATATTAACACACATTCAAGTGCTAAACTACCATAAAATCCATCTTATAAGCAATCCGTAGGCTTAAGCAGCGTCTTTGGCTATTTATCCAAGATTGATTTGTAATTCAGATAACAAGTGTGACGTATAAGCGTCACAACATGAATGCAGGATTTGGTGTGTTGTGTTTGTAAATGTAATGTAAATGTAAATCAGCTTTTTTATCGTCATACATTGCATTGTACACAGCACAGCACATAGTTAAATTTAGTCTGCATTTAACCCATCCTAGTATTAGGAACAGTGGGCAGCTACTATACAGTATTGCGATTTGATATTACGATTTATTGCAATTATTTTATAGTGTGAGTTTACTTTTTTAACACTAGACCATGGGAAAAAGTTGAATCATACACTTCTAGGGAGTTTTACTTTGGAAAATATATAAATTGATTCAGTAAAAATGTTTGATTTTCAGCATGTATGTAGCATGTAGAGAAGTCCTGAAGTCAAATATATCTGTCAGGAATTGTTTATATTTTTTTTTTCCAGCAACCCAAAAATCAAAGAATAAAGACATTTCCCTCAAAAATTATTTGTTATGTTTTATACTTTTGGTGAATATAATCCATTAATCTTATTTCCATATATGTATTTTGTATATACAGTTCCCTTTGTTAACACCTTATTTTGAAAACCGGACGTAGTCACACATGTAGACTTCCGCTAACTTTGCCAAGTCCGTCGCAACCTCTCCCGTCAGCCTCATTCTCCTTATACATCCATGGTCAGCTCCATCGGGGCCGTTAGAATGCGTTTAACATAAATGTCAGTACAAGGTGCTCTGCAGTTGTAGCGTTGGCCCATTTGAGCACGGAGATGAAAGTGACGGCTGGCTTGACCGCACGTTACCGCAATACGATAACGTTTCCTGTCCATGACAGAGTTAGCATGCTGCTTTAGCCATTACGTCTAGTTCTGCTTTTCCTGGCAATGTGTGAAACCCAAAGTGTTTCTATACTTTCCTTTCCTTGATGGCTTGGTGTGAACACAGCAGTCGGAGACACTAAGGGTGGAAACATCCTGTGAGAAATCAGCAGCTGGACCAGTCAGCAGACTGGGGAGTTCTATGGATGATGACCAAAACTAGCAGATGTGCATGTTGACTTTAGACTGAGCACCCACTCACTTCTCCTCATCTGAACCTTGTGAACAACTACTCAACAACTGCAGGAGTCCCTCTGTTATTGTGGAGGGTTTGGACCTGGCAGGATGCTTCAGATAGCACAAATCTCCTCCACATTAAGAGGAGGCTATTTGTCCTGTCTGAAGCATCTGACAATTTGGCTTGTTATCTTTTTGACAAAGTGAATGAGTAGAGCTCCCCTACCATCAGTAACCACTCCTGAGGGAATTCATTACCCCAAAACTTCTTGTATAGAGTCTTTTCCTCAGTATTCAGATTATTACAATGTTGTTTGTGTTAGTTAGTGTAGAGGCGGTAGTTTATGTGGGGTCATCACTTTCTCCTGCTGCAGCCTGGATGGTGCCAGAGTTTTTTTTTTATGGTTTCAGGCTGCATGCTTGGCTCTTTAAAGATTAAAACCCTCTCCATTTGTCTCGCCCACGATGCCCAGTAAAGAATCCCCCGGTTCGAGGCTCCAGGGGATCAGCTGGAGGGGTACATCGGGGACAGCAATAATGGGAACTTCAAAACTTTGTTTATAGAGCACTTTTCCAAACTTCCTTGTCTCGCAGCAAAACAGAGAAAACAGCACAACCACCCTAAACGGGGTAACTTCGGAAATGGGAAGTGTTAGAAGCTAATTTTACACAGACTGTTGCGTTTTCATAGCGTCGTTTCCAGAGAAAAAGCTGTAAAACTCCACAATACACTACCTGCTCAGCAGCAGACAGACACAGTTAGAGACTAGCTGATGAACATAGTGGAGCAGTTAGCAGCTAAAGAGACAGATATTACCCCCAGGGCTTGGTGGTGACCAAAAGCAGAGATAAAAGAGAGAGAATATTGGACTCACATTCATCAGGTGACACAAACACAAAGGCTCCTAATGAATCATCATGTTGCTTTGTAACTGCTAGATGTGGAAATAAGCAGCTGTTTGCTAACAAGCTCAACATATCAACTATGATATAATAATAATAACAGATTAAACGTATATAGCGTTTTTAAAGATCTCAAAGAGGCTTTACACTTTTGGAGGGAAAATGGTGTGAGACAAACAGGAGACAAACGACAAACACAGGCGACATACACAGGCACACTCTCATACATACACATGGACAAATGGGTAAGGGGAGGGGGGGGCTACAAGTAAGCAGAGGAGAAAAGATGGGTTTTGAGGCGGGACTGGAATAGAGTGAGGGAATCGGAGTCTCTGATGGGTTTTGGGAGGGAGTTTCACAGCTTGGGAGCTGCCCTGGAGAATGCTCTGTCCCCAAAGCTGCGGAGGTTGGACTTGGGGGTGGAGAGTAGACCAGCTGAGGTGGATCTGAGGGACTCTGGGGTTGGTAGGGGGAGAGGAGGTCAGAGAGATGGGGGGGGCTTTGTAGGTGAGGGTCAGGATTCTGTAAGTGATCCGGTGGGAGACGGGGAGCCAGTGGAGGTCTTTCAGGACTGGGGTGATGTGATGCAATGATTTGGTGTGGGTGAGGAGTCGGGCTGCTGCATTCTGGACCAGTTGGAGTTTGTTGATGGAGGTGTTGCTGATGCCGTAGAGGAGAGAGGTGCAGTAATCAAGGCGGGAGGAGATGAAAGCGTGGATGAGTGAGGATGAGTTAAATATGTTAAAGGGGACATAACATGCTCATTTTCAGGTCCATACTTGCATTTTGTGTTTCTACTAGAACATGTTTACATGCTTTAATGTTCAAAAAACTCATTATTCTTCTCATAGTATCTGTCTGACTATACCTGTATTCACCTTCTGTTTGAAACGCTCCGTTTTAGCGCCTGTCTCTTTAAGACCCCTTCCTGAAAAAGCCCAGTCTGCTCTGATTGACAGGCATTCCGGATATCCAAATGTATTGCACAAGCACTGACAAAGTTTTTCATGATATGTCCCCTTTAAGGTTGTCAACAGTGCTGAGATCAGGAAGTGAAACAGATATGTGGAGTTGTATATCATCTGCATAATAGTTGAAGCTGTCAAGAGAAACAGTCATTTTTCAGTGATATGTCCCCTTTAATGTTCAATACTTGTTTCTGCTGAAAACAAGTGGACAAAACAATCAGTTATTGCAGGTTTAAGTACTTGAATCTGGCTCCACCTCGACCAGCTGCAACAAACATACTGCTCATACGCTAATGCATCAGTGAAAATAGTCTGTACTTTTACTTAACCTGTTAAGCCCTAGCCCTATCCCTTGGTGAAAAAAAACACCTAAAATAACTACCCAAAATGATTCAGCACCAGCTCCTCTACCACAGGGCTCAGATGTATATATCTGGTCTCATTTGAAAGATAAGAAGCTAAAGAACAGGAATAAATTGTAAGTGAACTAAACCATATTACCATTGAAATTACAATTGAGAAGCAATAAAAAAAGAAAAAGAAGATTTTTTTATCCTCGCCTAGTATGAAATCTTAATTTCAAAGGCAAAATCACCATAAAACCCAAGGTCCCATCGACAATGTTGCAACTGAATGCATTCTACTACACTTTACTACAACTGGGACTGTAAATCTGATGAAAATAAACTAAAATGCACCATTTATCAGCAAAACTGTGAAATAGTAATAAACACAATGAATACTGATCAATATATGAGCGAAGAGCTCCATGTTATAAGCAGATAAATGGAGAATGGACGGTTCCCACAGTGCTGCTTTAGGTATCAACAGATTAGGGTTAAGTACAATTTTGGACTTTTATTTGTGAAGGAGTATTTTAATTGAGGTATTACAGGATTTACTGAAGTAAAGAATCAGAATTATTTTTCCAACTCTGCTCATTTTATTAACTTAACTATTAACTTTGTGGTCCGTTGCGCTCTACTATAATGCCTTGTCCAACTCACTTCGACCACATGTGTGTTTTTCCTCCTGACACCTAGAGAAATGAATGGACAGCAAGGTGATACAGTGTGTCAGGAGTGCTCCTCTGTGTTTCTGACTGTTTCCAGTGACTTTAATTATGAACTGGATGTTAAGAGTTAATCTGGCTGGTGTACCTCAGTCCGACCAGCCCCACACCACTGACAGCCCACTGGGATCTTTGCTATATGGGTTATAGCGGTGTCTATCCTGGCCACACAGCCCACCACAGCTAAATTATTCATTCACCTCCTGACTGCTGCCTGCCTTTCACTGCTACAGTCATGTGTGGAGATTATTGGTGGTGAAAGGCACGGCCACTGTGCGAGGTGGCCAACAGCCCACACAGCAACGAGAGCAGCCAGAGACCAGAGGAGATCAAGTGGAAGAGGACAGACTGAAGAGATGTCAACAACAGCAGAAGCAGTGAGACGGGCACAGAGAGTCCTCATTCATTCACATCGCTGCAGAGATCCTCTAATGGAATTGCAGATGGTCTTTACTTTGTGGACTGTAACATAAAACACGTGGGCAATACTTTATAATAACCACCATTTATACATGGTAAATTGATATGTAATTAAACATAGTTATTTTTACTGTTAACAAACAACAAAATGATAATTAATATGTTTTACTAATTATTAGTAATGCTATAATTTATGTTGTCCCAACCATTTATTGTTGCACACATTATAACATTTACTCTCTATAAGTATTTATTAATGATTAAGATATGATTTGTAAACCCTAAAGGAATTGTTTTTGTTTGTTAAACATCTATAAATAGACAGATATTTGTAACACTTTGTTAATTGTTAATAATTGGTTTAGAAACCATCTATAATGTTATTTGGATGGCTATTATAAAGTTGCAACTGATGATTATAATACTTTGTTAAATGGTTATAAAATACTTTGTAAATCTATAAACATTATTTAGATAAATAGTTAATACTTTGTTAATGGTTAATAATTGGTTTCTGGTCCATCTATCTACGTAATGTTTATAGATGTTTTAAACTTATACAATAAATACGTTACTGATGCAATCACAATGTAATTATCGTCTCTTATAAGCTATGATACAATATAGAATTTATGAACTAGTAATCATATATTACAAAAACTACTGATAAAATAACATGAAATATAGCACTACTAATAATTAAGTAACATTATTAATTATAATTTCATCTTTTGCTAACAGTAAAATAACTATTTACTAAGTTTAATTAACTCTTAATTTACCATTTATAAATGGTGGTTATTATAAAATGTCACCAACACTTCTGGTGAGCCGATGAGGTTAAATGTGTAGCTGTGCAGCACAGGATCAGCAGCTCAGGGCCAACACTGTTGTCTTTGGGTGCTGATGGTAATTATGTTTTTCTGGGTGACAGCAGCTATATTTTAGAAAATGCAGTTCCCTCAGTAGCTTTAAAGCCAAATTGAAAAGTTTGCTAAAGGCTACTGGACTCCGTGAGCACTAACTCTGCAATTTATTGGTTTCGCTTTGTAAACAAATATCCTAACTTTTACTTTGTCTAACATCCGTGTGCTGCTGACGTGGTGTGTGTGTAGTGGTGTACTGTGTGTCCTGTTTGTTTAGTCACTGTGTGCATGTTTAATTGTGACCTGCTGGGACTGCAGATGAAAAAGAGCTTTCAGCTAAATCTGGTGCAGTTTCTGTTCAACGTCGTCCCACAAACTAAATAAATCAAACCGCTAGCAGCTGATGATGCTCGGTGTGCAGCAGAGGAACAGGAGCTTCTAGCTCACAGTCCCTAGTTTAGTTTATTTTGCAGGAGTGTTTCAGAACCCAAAGGTCCATTCATTGTCTCTGTGCCCACTCACACTGTGATTTCTGGCTACTGATATGCAGCTGTAGCAGCAGGCATGAAAACAAGGTGGGAATTCTAATTCTAGGAAAGATTTCTTATACAAATATAATTGGTATATTTATGGAATTTCTTTGAACAGGCTTGCTGGAAAGTGTTGATCTTAACTTTGAAAGACTCCCATGAGATGAGTGGCAATTCTTTTTATGAATATCTAAATATGTGTCCAAATATTTTAATTGGTTGTTTTGTTGTTTCCATTTCAGCATAAGTACTATAACGACACAAAGCATGAAGACGGAGTTGGCTTTCCACATGTAAAACATTTAAACTAGCTATGACAGGAAGCAAAGATTGTGTGTGAGGTGAGAGGAACAGGTGCATGCAGGTGTTGTAAAAGACAACAGGAAGTTAGTTTTTGTTGTTTGGCTGCTGATTTGACCGTTTACTACCACAGTCAGCAGGTGGAGCTGCAGCACAGACACACAGATCATGGAGGAGATCCAGATCATTTAACACATCGCCACAGTTTGCGTCAAAAATCAAACTCCTTCTCAGAGTCATAACTCTGAGACGTTTCAATCTGCTCTGTTCGCAGTCTCATCCACCGCCACTATGTTTACACAAGCACATGTTTGCGCTAGCTCGGCTAATAGCGAATTGTTACAAACAAGCTAAAACCAAAGCAGTCTGTATGTAGTCCAACTGTTTTGCTTAGTTTGCCACGTATCTGAGATAACTAATCAGAAGGACAGAGATGTGTCAGTCTTTCTTAACTTCACTCAGAATATGATATATTTTATTGACATTCTAGATTAGTTTCTAGTAAGATATCATTGAGTTTGTATTGTGACTGTTGCTACTCTAAAACAACATTTAGTTATACTTAAATATACATAAATTCTAATCTTGTTCTGAACTTAGTCTTTTTTAAAATAATATATTAATAAGAAATTATTTAGTAATGAAAAATAACTGATGAGAGTATTAATAAAGAACCAAACTGATATAGAGTATCAATAAGAGTAGTAGTATTGATAAAATCCTAATGATACCCAGCCCTAGTGGTCGACGCAAAAACGTGACTGGTTCTATCTAGAGTCAGTGTTTGGTTTGTCCGTTCTGGGCTACCGTAGGAACATGGCGGCCGGCTCTATGAAGAGGACCTGCTCCCTTTGGAGATATAAACGGCTCATTCTAAGGTAATGAAAACACAAATGTTATTTTCAAGTGATTATACACTAAATGAAACACATTATTAATATTATATTCCATATCTGCCAATAGATCCTCCTAAATACTACACACTGGTCCTTTAATGGAGCCAGTTGTCCAAAATGTTAACAAATATAAAACATGTTGTCAGAGGGAGGGCCCACAGTGTCAGACTACGAAAACCCCTCTTCTAAGATTATTGTAAAACCAAAAAAAACAGTAAGCAAACAGCAAAAAGGCTGAGCGTCCTCAATTTCACTCTAGCAATAATTCCATCTGTGAACATAACAATCAGCGATGAACATTGTTATAGTGATAATAAAACAGCATTTATCAGCAGCTGTTCTGCCGCGAGCTCTCCTGGAGACGTTGTGGAGAATGAGGTGTAGTTATAATCTCTCTGGTGGAGTTAAAGGTCAATGCAACTGTTTGAGAAATCCTGCTGCGTGAATGCAGAAAATAAGATGCACGCTGATGGGTATCTGCATTGGGACTGCTGCTGTGCGAAATTATAACTGTACATAAATACAAATGGCATAGCTGCTGTAGGCTGCGTTTGACCACATGTGGTTATTATTACTGCAGCTGCACACATTAAGCCCGTCCTTGGGTTATTGCTCAGTGTAACTACTGTATGCTGCAGAAGTGCTTTATGTTCAGTCAGAACATTCAGTGGGTTTGCACGACATTAAAGTAACAGCAAGGGAGCAGGAAAAGATATTAATTACCATTTTAGGGATGTTATTAATTAACCGTTTAATTGTTAACCGACATTAAGAATTTTAACTGATTAATGCGTATCGTCAGTCCCATGAGTCATGAGTCGCTAGTCAGTTAAGTTAACATCAACCATGACTGTTTCTTAACCCTAACCAAGTGGTTGTGTTGCCTAAACCTAACTTCTTGTGAAAACGGAAGTTTATTTTGAAAGGACTATGCATGTAACGAGCATATATTGACACGCCGTCCTTGGGTCCGTCCAAAAGTAACACAAAAGGGGTACCCCGTCTGTCGGTCTCCGATATCGAGGGGCACTGACCAAGCGGAGGTTTTTGACGAGTTGGGAGTGAGAATGTGTTGCACATACATATACACATGAAAATACATGGAATCATATGAATAAATATGAATATATGCATCCTGTCAGTCCGCACTTGTTACAGAAGCACATAAAAGTGAGTGATCCTCTGTTGGATGTTCTTTAACATAAATGTAACTGTCAAATGAACTCATACATTAGTTCCCTTATAGCAGCATTTTTTTTCATCAGTTCCCCTCCCTGCTGCTTTTGATGCATGACTTATCAGCCTGCCAGATGGTAGAGTAGAATATTTCATCATTGTTAATTTCAGCAATACAGCAAAACATTAACGAGGGTTCCGACAAATCACATCTGGAGCAGGTGCCGTGCAGCGAGAATATTCAACTAAGCTTTTATTCAAATTTGTCATTTCCATGTTTGGTTGGACGAGAGCGTGTAGAACAAGAGGTCGGAGCGGCGGTGATGAGGGACATGATGGTGTGTGGGTGTGTGTTTAAAGCCAGTGTGTTTGTACAATTTGTCTTTCCCCAACAGACAAGATCACTCATAGATCATCTTTGAAATGTCGTGATGCTGTTTATAATATTCATATCCAGCTCACAGTGTATTTTTAGTGTGTTTCTGTAGATCGTAGTACTGTATAGTACACCATTAAAGCTCCAGTG
>CAKAOH010027611.1:14536-35593 GCA_916701665.1 Sebastiscus tertius | reverse complement strand
CAGAAGAGGCGGATGTGGCATGACTATGTTGAGGCTTTAATATGCTCTCATGAGAACTGGACCTTTTTCTCATTTGGTATTTGTGTGTAGCTATTATTATGCAAACTGAATTCAAAAATATGGAGTGGAGTTGTGGAACGAGTACGTCTATCAGATGAGGCCTTTTCACAGCAGACGATTTGACTCATCATAGTAGGAAAAGCACAGGTGTTGCTAATAACATTAACAATGGTTCTGCTCTACTCAAGTGTCCCAGTAAGTCATGACAATGTGACAGTGTTATTAAGTTCAGAGTAGTTATTGTACCTGTGCTGCTGTTGAAGTTCTTATTGTTGATGATCAGACATCTTCCGAGGCAGGGATAGTCCATCTTGTAGCGGTACGGGTCAGAGCCTGCTGTTTTATTGCTGCTGGGGGCAGAGTCCATTTCCTCATCAGAGTTACTGCTGGCTGCTGGCTGTGCAGGCGGCCTGAAAACGTTGACACACACACAACACACACAACACACAAACACACACACACACACACACACACACACACACACACACACACACACACACACACACACACACTTGTGAATACACTTTGAAAAGATTTGAAACCTGAAGAACTTGTTTAGCACCATCCCACTGATACACTTTTAAAGTCGTTTTGACGACAGCTCAGCGATGTCTAGACTTGTTTAACCACAGTCTGCGCAGCAGTGATATCATAAATGTTCCAAAAAAAATTAATCATAGTGGCAGAATCTTTTTTTTTTTTTTTCTTTCAATTTATCATTTTCACATCTATTAGTAGGCATTCACACCCTGCACACCCATGGACCCATACACCCACACAGCTGCTTTCAGCTTGGTTGTGTGGGAGCGTGCAGCCTGTGTTGGATTGACATCTTCCTCACTCGCCCGTTAGCTTTGCTGCACCTGCCAGGGATGGGACAAACTACACCCAAAGAACGTATATTGATAAGAAGTGAAAGCCAATTGTTCGTTCCATTGCAACATCAGCGCCCAGCAGCAGAGCTACGCCTCCGCCGTTTCAGACTGAAAGTGACTACCGGACGCCAGTAAAACATCCTACAAAGCCTACAAAGTGCTGTACTAAAGTAAAACTAAATTATTTCTATTCTTTTGTCATCATTTTATTGTCTCTAACGACATTACCTGTGTTGAACAATAAAAATATTATAAATATGCATATTATTATAACTATTTACTTACTTACTTATTTATTAAACTTTTTTGCTGCTTCCCAGAGGAGCATAAAATGAGCAATGGACATCAATGGAAGTCAGAAAAATCCCGCACACAGATTTTGAGAGTAATCTCAACCTTTTTCATGTCAAGGATCCAAAATGGAGTCCAATAGACCACAGACCATGGATGTAGAAGAGGGTCCAATAGACCACAGACCATGGATATAGAAGAGGGTCCAATAGACCACAGACCATGGATGTAGAAGAGGGTCCAATAGACCACAGACCATGGATGTAGAAGAGGGTTCAATAGACCACAGACCATGGATGTATTAGAAGTTGTGTTCTGTGCTTTTTCCCTGCATGTTAGTAAATAGACTACAACTACATTAAATCCTGTTGATGTCATGCTACTAGCGCTACTAGCTACTGGCCGATAGCCGGTTGTTTTGGAACAGAGACGTTAATACATCCACCACGGTACAGGCTGACAGCATACAGCCCATGGGTGTATTATAACATAATAAAAGTGATGAATTACAGCCAATATATCCATTATTACAGCTGCATACAGCTAGCAGGAAGCTGGCAGAACCAGATGTCATATGAGCGGGCATGGCGGTGCAGTCCCGTGGGTCTGATGAACGTTCATTATGCTGAGGAAAATAACTCTGGATTCAGCGATTAGTTCATTTAACAACTTTTAGGACATCATGATTTAAATGAGGGCTGTTAAGTGTTCGTACTGGGAAGTTGATTTACCTAAAAAACAAATGCACCCTCTGATTTTTGTGATTCTTTTGCCTCTTTGATATCATCTTGCAGGACTAATGCAGCCGCAGCCTCGGCCTCTCTCTGCTGCTTTTCTTCGGCCGTATACTGTGGCTCGGATAAATACGGCTTAATCTGGGAGTAAGCTAAAACACTGTAAAATGTATCATATAACAAATGCTGAACTTGAGGCTTCAAAACAGTAGTCCACAAACCAGTGGGTGATGTCGTGGTGACTATGTTCACTTCTTATATACAGTCTATGGTCCAAGTCAACGTTCGTGCCAAATTTGAAGCAATTCCCTCCAGGTGTTCCTGAGATATAATGAGGTATAATGCCGTCTTCCTGTTGTTGCATTGTTTTCTATTGTACTGTCTTGTTGTGAGTAACTTCTGTCATTTTGTTGTTTTCACCCCAAAAATGTTTGTGTAATTATTTACACACCAAAATGTATTTCCGTAGAAGGCAGGGCTGCACAGTACAAACTGGGGTTGCCATACAAAATAAAAAAATAAAAAAATAAAATCTAGGTTTCTTTTTTAAGCTTGTGGTCGATTTTCATCAACTATTTTACTGCAAAATGCAGGAAGACAGAAGGAGTCACTTTGTAATTTAAAAAACTAACTAAAAACGAACTCAGTTTTCACATTAGAGACATTTTACAGATGGTGCTGAAACAAAAGTTTGAGTTAATCGAATTAATTTGATAAATCAACCGGCCCTGATGAAATGTATTCCTGGACATGTAGCACTCAACTATACAGTGACTCTGCTGGCTCTGTGTACCTGAACCTTCCGGAAGATGAGTCGATCCCAGATACTGTCTCTCCTCACGATGCCTCTCCTAATCTCTGATTCCTTTCTCCTGTAGGCAAATCCCAGCACCCAGCGCTTCAGAGAGGTGTTGGCCTGCCCAAAGATCTACAGAGACACACACACAGACACAAAGGCTCATCATCATCATCATCATCATCATCATCCTTATTGTTTATACTGCATTCATTCAAAATGGAGGTAAAGTGACATCTTCAACATTTACCAGTCTAAAATATTAATATGAGCAGGGTCAGAGACTCAGAATCACAAAATGGAATGTATTGATTTTCCCATTTTTTTTGTGATGGTCAGCACAAAATCAATTTGGATGTAATCCACGTAATTGTTAACCAAAAGTCAAAGTTGATTTATTTGTCACGTAACTTCCGTACTAAAGTTACAGCACTCCCAGTTTTATTTTAACCCAAGCCACAATCTTTTCCTAAACCTAACTAAGTAGTTTTTGTCACGTAACTTCCGTTCTTAAGTTACGCCACCTCTGGTTTTATTTTAACCCAAACGGCGATCTTATCCTAAACCTAGTTTAGTAGTTTGTTGTCGAAGCCTAACCACATAGATCTATTCCTAAACCTAAGTAGTTTTATTTTAAAAAGACTGGAGCGGAAATTGACACTTGCGTTACGTGTGGCTGGATATTCATAGAAAAATGCACAGAAATATGTTGTTGAAAGTCATGCTGAGAGTCACGAAAAAAAAGGGAAATTGGTGTCTGTGTACATGAATCAAATAGATTACGTTTTGTGACTATTTCACGTACTGCCGTGAGACTGTGTTGGTTTATAAGGCTATCACCATCGTGTCCCACCTACCTTATCATACATTCTGTTCAGGAGTCGGGGTACCACAGGAAACACTGTAGGTTTCAGTGTGCTCAGGTCATCTGCCAGCAGACGAATATCTCCCTGAAAGAAGCCAATCCTGGCTCCCTCCACTAGCATCACACTCTGTCAGCAACATCCGGAAGATACCGGAGGGAAAAGTTAAGAAGTCACCAGTATGTCATGAAGGAGAGGTTAGCACACGGGGTTTTGGAGGGATATTGATCTGTCTTTAACGATGGGCGACTATGGGAACTAAAGGAACATATAATACCTGTACTACTCGCTCAAACATATGAGCCAAGGGCAGGAAGGAAATATGGACATCACTGCAAGACAATGGACAGCAAACCTACCCACAGACAGGAATACAAACACACACCAAGAGACATGACCCAAACAAACAGACAGGAACGCACACACACAGACACACACACACAGACAGGAAGGGAGAGCAGTCAGTGTTAATGTTTGTACCTCCACCACCCTCTCAAACATGTGGGCCAAAGGCAGAAAAGACATCATGACATCATCTGAGGTGGTCTGAGCGTAAGACTGGAGAGAAGAGGAAAGACTTTATCAAAGTCCCTCACGCTTCAAACAAATACTGACAACGTTTTGTTGGTAGTTCTTCCTCTTAAAATATGCTGGCACTTCTGGATCCTGAGTCAGCGGAGGGTTTGTAGTGTCAAAACAATGGGCTGGACACGACCTCACCCAATCCTCCGTTCCTTCTCTCTGCTCCGTCATCCATTAACCATCCATTTTTTTTAATACTTATTAAAAAGCAATAATGCTAAATCACAGTCAAGCTGCCCTCTTCCCTGACTATCCTGTGCTTTCACTGCATCTCACTACGTCCCATTCTGAGTTGCTCCTGACATTGAACTTCACTTAACAGAAACTGACCATAATCTCAACAGTATATGGTCCTTTTTAGAGGAGGAGGTAGAGGAGGAAAAGAGGAGGGAGAGGGAAAGAAATAGGTAGGGGAGGAAAGGAGGAGGTAGAGAAGGAGAAGAGGAGGTAGAGGGGGAGAGGAGGAGAGGAGGAGGTAGATGAGGAGAGAAGGAGGTAAAGGAGGATGTAGGGGAGGAAAGGAGGAGGTATGGAAGGAGAGGAGGAGGTACAGGTGGAGGGGAGGAGGTAGACAAGGAAAGAAGTAGGTAGAGAGGGAGGTAACGGAGGAAAGGAGAAGGTTAAGAAGTAGAGGAAAAGGTAGAGGAGGAAAGGAGGAGGTAGAGAAGGATAGGGGGGTAGAGGGGGAAAGGAGGAGGTAGAGAAGGATAGGAGGGTAGAGGGGGAAAGGAGGAGGTAGAGAAGGATAGGAGGGTAGAGGGGGAAAGGAGAAGGTAGAGAAGGAAGTAGGGGAGGAAAGGATGAGGTAGTGAAGGAAAGGAATAGGTAGAGAATGAGGTAGGAGAGGAAATTAGGAGGTAGATAAGGAGAGGAGATGGTAGAGGAGGAAACGTACCTCCTCCTTTGATCTAAATCCTTCTCAAAATCCTTCTATGACAGAATCTCAAGATGCTCTAACTGTTATTTCACTGTAACTTTAACAGCTCAAGTATTACATCAGCGCCTCACCTCTGTCAATTTGATGAAGGCTGCACAGTTGGACACAATATTCCTATGTGTCAACATAGCTCCCTTTGGGTTTCCTGAAAGTACACACACACACACACACACGCACATAACGTCTTTAGAGTTTAAGTGTATATGTGATAAATATTTCAGATACTCATGTATGTCTGTGTGTGGCTGTCACCTGTTGTTCCACTAGTGAAACAGATGAGAGCCATGTCCTCAGGTCGCGGAGGCTGCAGAGATAGGGGAGTCAATGGTCAAACAGTGCCACATAACACACAACACCATCGTCATTTTAAGTATTGATTGGTAATGGGTCATTGACAGGCCAGTGTTTACTTACCATCGGTTGGCGATGGTTGGCCTTCCCGATAGCCTGAACAACAAGAAAAGCACATTAATGAAGCCATTATGGATGGAATCAAGTGACAGAGAAAATAACAACAAAAAACAGTAATAAAGAAAATAAAAAATAAAGAAAATCTAAAGAAACAAAAACTAGACAACTGGAATAAAGACGCCACAATGAGAAAACTAGCAAGAACTACAGCTGGGTATCGTTAGGATTTTATTGATACTACTAACCTTTTCGAATACTACTACTACTAATTGGTTCGGTTCTTTATCAATACTCTTATCAGTTATTTTTCATTACTAAATAATTGCTTTTTAACATATTATTTAAAAAAAAGAATAAATTCAGAACAGGACTAGAATTGACTAAATGTCTCTAGAGCAGCAACAGTAATGTTCACAACACCAAGTCACTATATAAACTCAATTGTATCTGGAAACTAATCCAGAATGTCAACAAAAGAGATAACATTCCTGAGTGAAGATAAGACAGAATGAAGAACACAGACATCAGTCAGTATCAGCCATTCCTCCTGTCCTCCTCCGTCCGCTGATGTGATTCACTGCCTGCAGGTACCGCTGGTAGAGAGAGGAGGGGCTGCTTTGTCTCAGCCAGCTGATAAGTTAACAAGAATTTTAAGATACGTGGCAAACTAAGCTAAATAGTTAGACTACATACAGACTGCTTTTGTTTTAGCTTGTTTGTAACAAGAGGAAGAAAGCTAAAATTGTTGTGTGAACAACAGTATGGAATATTTCCAAACTAACTGAAGAAGAAGAATGAAAACAACAAACTAGAATGGCACTCTGAGAGCGCAGACCTCCGCCCCCTCTCTGTTCAGCTTGGGCCATCATCCACGTGTATTTTTGTTTATGTTGAGATCAGCTGTACGTAGCGGAGCATCGTAAAACACTTCATTCAAACTGGACAGAAACTAAATAAAACTCACGTAATCCGTCGTCGTTACTCTTTCCAACAATCACCAAGTGCGCTTTGGTCGAACTCAACTGTAATTTCTGAGTTTAATGTGAAAAAACGGCAAATCTCCAGTTGTCCCCCCCACTCCCCCTCCCTCCAGGGTCATGCCTCATCAACGCGTCATCAGTTACACTGCGCATGTGTTATCCCAGAGGTCGTAATGTTCTGGCTGATCGGAATCCATAAAAAAAATTCCTGATGGATTGTTCATTGTGCCACACCCCACCCCTCCAAACAACTTCATTCAAATCCATTGCAAACTTTTGGAGTAATCCTGCTAATAGACAAACAAACAAACCAACAAACAAACAAACCAACGCTGGTGAAAACATAACCCCCTTCCTAGGCCTTCGGCCTTGGCAGAGGTTATAACTGAACACACAAAAAAGACATTAGGGAAAAAGGATTAGGGAATAAAAGAAATAGAAAGCTGCTGACAGAAGCTGCCTGCTGACCTCCATCTCCTGCAGGCTGAGGATGTGGATTCCAGCCTGGTGCCCCCTGTTGACCAGGTCGGCTCCGGGGGTCTCCATTAGAACAATGGTTTTCACAAAGTGCGGCCTGTCCCTAACGCATTCCAGTACCAGGTTGGCTTTCTCTACCACGTCACACACTATAGTCGAAATGGAAGCTGCAGAACATAAAAACACATGCACACACATCAGTTCTTCACCAACAACGACACTGGCGTTTAAGGGTATGATGGAATTATGTTGTTGCTGCTGTAGTTTACCTTTGTCTAGAATGTAGTCGATGGCTTCTGTTCCCAGTGTGTCGTAGAGAGGGACTGACACCAGGGAATATGTGTAACATGCCAGCTCACTGATGGTCCACTACAAACACACACACATACACACACACAGTGAGATAAACAAGCATTATGGGTTAATCCATTTACTCAGAAACAACAGCAGAAAAAAACTAGACTCTAAAGACTATAAATAGACTGTATGCGCAATGCATACGGGAATGCAGTTATTACTAGATGTTTGTATTTATAGATAATTTTAGGGCGGTCAAAGTTAAGCTGATAATAACGTTAATGCCATTAACGCAATCGATCTTTCGGAGGTTGTAGTGGGCTCAAGCTAGTTTTAAAGCTACAGTGAAGACACTCCCATCATTTTCAAAGGGGTCCGTTGACCTCTGACCTCCAGATCAGTGAATGTAAATGGGTTCTATGGGTACCCACGAGTCTCCCCTTTACAGACATGCCCACTTTATGATAATCACATGCAGTTTGGGGCAAGTCATAGTCAAGTCAGCACACTGACACACTGACAGCTGTTGTTGCCTGTTGGGCTGCAGTTTGCCATGTTATGATCTTTTATGCTAAATGAGGGTTTCTGGACAATATCTGTCATTGTTTTGTGTTGTTAATTGATTTCTAATAATAAATATGTACACACATTTGTATAAAGCAGTATATTTGCCCACTCCCATGTTGATAAGAGTGAAAAATACTTGACAAATCTCCCTTTAAGGTACATTAAGGAACAGATAAAAAATGTGTGATTAATTTGCAATTAATCATGATTAACTATGGACAATCATGCAATCAATCCCGATGAAATATTTGAATCGACTGACAGCCCTACTTTAAAGCTATAAACCCTAGCCTTTTTGCTGCATTTTCTCTATCATTTTTTACAGGCTTTTATAAAAGCCCCTACATGTATTAGCCAGACATGCCATACGCCAATGTTATTTTCAGAATTAATTTGCTTGTGAGTTCTACTACAGATGTCATAGGGTAGTTTTTATGATTACGTTTTATGATTTACAGGCTTTCAACACAGGCCCCATGTCTGTTAATGAGTGAAGAGAGTTTAGTGTCAGTGTTACAGGAACATAAGAACCACTTAATGGGACATTATGAACCATGGTACCTTAAAAACGATGTACTGAAAAGTTAATATTAATAGATTTTGTCATCCCATCTTACTTCTATTTGGAGGATAATCCTGCTTTAAGTTCTTGAACTACAATTCCCATAATGCTTTGAAGGATGTACACAGGAAGTGTAACGATACCATGGGTTCAGTGATTTACGCTGTGGCCTACAACTTGAGACACACTTTTTTTAGCATACATTTTTTTATATTTTTAGCACCAAAAAAGCATGCTGAATTAGCTGTTAGCCTTCCTGTCTGCTATGTACCCATGAATGTACAGACAACTATCACTGGATTACTTTGATATTGAAGAAAACTTAAAAATGTGATGATTCTCAGGCAAGTTCTGGAGTTGTCTGATTTCTAAGCGGGTTTTTTAATGTTTATCCACAATGGACATCGGGGATAATGATATCCACTGAATCAAAAAAATATGCATGCGTGTCTGTGTGTTCAGATTTGACTGAGTTATGAGTCAGAGGAGGAGTGTGATTTTGTAGCCTGGCAATCATGCACTACAGGTAAAGGGTGTCTCTACCTCAGGTCTGTTCTGAGAGAAGATGCCAATGTAGGGGTCTTTGGTCTTGGAGTGTCCTTTGTGAAGAAATGCTGAACCCAGATTCTCTGTTCGCTCCATTACCTAAAAAACACATACACACACACACACACATACACATACACACCTGTTAATGTTGCACCCACAAACAACTACAAACACTGAGCTTTGTTCAACCTCATCGTGAATCAAACATAAGGGAAAAAGGGATGGAACATGTTTTATGATTGTCAGTATCGCAGCAATACCAAACAAAGACATGCACCGTTACTATCTCAGTTAATATGTCACTGGCCACTACAGCAGTCGGCTGGTGTAATAACACTGTTGTGTTCACTCGGGTGGAGCTGCAATGTTTCATTAATATCTGACGTTGTTCTTTGTTCAAGATGAATTCATGTTTTACTATCAGTGACAGACAACTAGCAAACACATCTCCCTGTTCAAATAGGATCGTGATTATGGCAATTAGAAACAAATTTGAAATGTTATGGTCAGTAAAACCTTTATAGAAGTATTAAAGGAATATCATACAGGGCTTAAAATGATAAGCTAAGCGTAATGGTAATGGCCCAGATTAAATACATGTTAATATAAGTTACTAGCAGCATGCTTCATTGTAAAACACAAAGTGAATCAGCAGATAATTAAGTTGATTTGTTTTTATCAAGTGTAGCCCTTTTATTTAGTTTGATAAAAACCTCTTGTTTACATCGAAGCAATGGGGAGTTGTTCATAAGGGCTACATGTTCCTGATTGTAGAGTTAAATATGACTTTTCATGCAGTCCTGTTGTATTATAGAAGGCATCCTGTGGGACCTACAAAACACAAATATAAATATATAGCTACAATCTAGTGAATTTCACGGACATATTTTTATTAAATGATCAAAATCTGTGTAGCAGAGGCCGAGATATCCTGACTACTATAGGTCAAACTCCAAAACCACTGGATCCTACATTTCCCATAATGCACCTCGATAGAATTTTTCACTAGACTCTTCCTGCCATGTAAACGCCCGTGACTTTTAAACTTCACAATCCCAGTTTGTAACGCAGGCCTTCATTTATAAATGTGTAGCCTAGTGACACTCATTATACTCATTTCCCTACGTTTTAATCATGTCAAATTAACTTTTTAGTTACAGCTCTCGTGTGGTCTCCCCTCTTTTGCCCAGAACTTTGTCCTTTGTTGGGACAGGTCAAGCTTAGATAACCTTGATGACATCATCAGGGTTCTTTTCTCAGACTTGATAAAGCTCCTCCAGAGCCACAGAAGACATTCTAGATCTGTTTTCACAGACTGAGTCGTACTCCTCATGACACGTTAACTGAACTTTATGTGTAAAACTGGTCAAATGAGTAACACCATATAAGAACCACCATTTATAAATGGTAAATTGATAGTTAATAGTTATTTTACTGTTAACAAACAAGAAATGATGATTAATAATGTTTACTAATTATTAGTAATGCTATAATTTGTTATTTAAATGTATTGTTGCACACATTATAACATGTTATAGACTATATATAAAAGTATTTGTTAATGATTAAGATATTATTTGTAAACCTTAAAGAAATTGTATGTCAAACATCTATAAACATTACATAGATAGATATTTGTAACACTTTGTTTATGGTTAATAACTGGTTTGTAAACCATGTATAAACATTATTTGGATGGCCATTATAAGGTTGCAACTGATGATTATAACACCTTGTTAAATGGTTAGTAAATACTTTGTAAAACATCTATAAACATTATTTAGATCGATAGTTAATACTTAGTCAATGGTTAATATTTGGTTTCTGGCCCATCTATCTATGTAATGTTTATAGATGTTTTAGGAACAAATTCTTAAAGGTTAACGTGTACAACATTAAACTGATAATAAATAGTTTACTAATGTAATCAGAATGTAATAGTTATCGTCTCCTATCAGCTATGATACAATATAGAATTTATAAACTAATTATTTCATATTACACAAACTAATGATAAAATAACAGACAATATAGCATTACTAATAATTACTATACATTATTAATTATCATTTCATTGTTCTTTAACAGTAAGATAACTATTAACTAAGTTTAATGAACTATGAATTTACCATTTATAAATGATAGTAATTATTGTGTGTTACTGCCTGCAAACTGCGGCTCTAATGTTTTAATAAGGTGAGCTGCTCATGGTGACTCTAACCTCTCTGTAGGACATCCATTCATACGGCTGTTTGGGTTTCCTGGCACCAAGACAGGGACCGTTATCTTGAGGACGAAAGGAGAGCGACAGAGAGAGAATAAAAGAGAAAAAAAATGGAGAAATTGAAAAACAGAGACAACCTCTTATCACACATACTGCACATACTGTACCTTCCTACCCTGTATATTCTGCTGTTGACATGTAAGACACCTGTTTTTAAAACACACACATGGTTTTGGTTCTGGGCAGCAGTAAAACTATTACTAACTGTTTATAACAAAGGAATAAAGGAATATCTTATCTTATCTTATCTTATACTGGTGGCAAGATGCTGTGATGTAACCAGTGAAGGCTGCTGACTCAAAACGCTGTGATTTATAGTGTTCAGTTAAGTACAGGGTAAAAGAATATGGCCCAGTAATTTAAAGTAAATTACATTAAGTAAAGTCAGTGAAAGTAAAATGTAACGTTATGTCAACATCTTACAAAGCAAAATGTGCTCTAGCTTACTATAGTGGTACATGGAGGTCACACCCCATGCATAAGGAAAGGCTTGTAAACGTTTTGGTCAATAGCAAGGCTGACGGGCTCGAGTAGCGCTACAACCTAAAATACATACACTCAAAATAATGTGTTTGTGACTTACTGGAGACTCGGACCCCTCTGAGGAAGGACTCATACATTGTTCTGGCATCAGTGTAGAAATGCACTAAGTGACCACTTTCGTTCTGCAGAACTGAGCGCCGTGCAAACTCTCCACCCTGATGAAGAAACAAATGTGGGTTATGAAACCTAAAGGCCAAGACACGCCAAACCGCCATCAGAGAACTTGCGGCAACGAAGACCGACTGTTGAGTCGCCTCACGTCGCCTTTGCCTTGGCCAAAAAGTTGCACTTGAACACACCGCAAACACATCGACTACTACGTACATTCTGTGCATGCGTGAGATGAAATAACTGTCCACACCCGCAGGCGGCGGTAGTCTGTATTCATCATTCAAAAAGGGAAAACTGAAGACCGAGGACGGCGGATATACAAGATGTTGTTATGATATGTACATTAATGAAAGCGGCATTTGCTGACCATTTTCACATCACTCTCACTCACCACTTAGCTTCATTCCAGATGTTCATGTTGTTGTGAAAATGTATTGAAATGATCAGATGAGATGAAGGTGAAAAATGAGAAGAGCCTTCTGTGTGTGCCCTCTTGACTTTACTCGTTGGCTTGCTTTCCTCACTTCCGTTTCTCTTCTCGCGCACTGATTCACTTAAGCTGAACAGACAATCAGAGTGATTTCTCTCACCAACGAGCTCTGCCGCCGATTCAACATGCTGAGTCGACTGAAAAACCTCCGACACGAGCAGACTAGAGCTGATGGCGCGGGACACACCGCAAAAACTAAACCGATAGACGCTTTCCGATGGCCCCAAATGACGACCGTCGGCTTGGTGTGTCGGGACCTGAAGATTGATCCTACTAGTAATTCCAACATCCCTTTCAGTCTATTGACTCTTGCTTGGATATTTAATTCACATACAGTTACAGTCTAGTTAATTGTGGGGCTAGCTGAGAAATAGAGCTGAACCAAAAAAACGTGATTTTTTTAAAATGTATTCCACATATTCCAGGTTTAGGGGGCTACAATGATTAACAAATATATATCATATACAGGATCTTCATCATCAGTCATGTCTAGATCTGCACAGCGTCACCTTATAAGTAAGTGTTGCTTTTGTGTTAAACGTCTATACATTTGATTTATTTATTTATTTTGGGACTTTCATTCCTTTTTATTGACAGAGATAGTTTTTGAATGGGGGGAGAGAGGGGATGACATGCAGCAAAGGGCCACAGGACAGATTCGAACCGAGGTAAAGACTTCGCCTTGGTACATGGAGCGCCCGCTCTACCCGGTGAGCTACTGCGGCTGCCCACATCTATACATTTTAACCTGCAGACGTTTAGATACTTGACTCTGACAGACAGACCTCAAACTCACCGGAACCTCAACTGACTGCATATGGAGGTCGCAGACTGGTGGGAGGGGTTTGGGCCGTGTTGCCAGGTAGTAGGTTGTCGCAGCGGCCACCGCCCCCACGCTGACCAACATGGGGGTGGAGACGCTCCTGAAATACTGGCTGACATCATCCAGATCTGGCAACTTCAGCTTCTGCAAGAACTCCTGGCTCAGCATGATGCTGCTGATAATATATAAGACGAGCGTGTGTCTGTGGAAAGTGTACCCGTTTGTGGGTGTGTGTGGGCGGAGTAGAGAATTTGTGTGTGTGTGTGTTAGATGAGTAACGGGGCCAGGTGTGTTTGATGGCACTGAGGTGAAGTGTTGTTAGAAGAGTGTGTGTTATAGGACGGAGTGTGTGTGGAGGGGAGCTGGCCAGGAGGGGGCCTAAAGGGAGGAAGAGAAGACTGGTCATTCATTTGTTAAAAGTTATCGCTTCAAGTATTTCTGACCCGTAACTTCTGGAGGTTTGTTACTTTTAAGCACCAAGCAATCACATCCCTCATGTTGTGTTTGTTTGTATTGTGATTAGTTAAATCTTAATACAATTCTAATTTCTAGTTATAAAGCATACACACAGTCATGTCTTCAGTATTCACAAATGAGATATCATAGATATAACACAGTAGATGTGACATATTCTAATGACTTGCCATTCCAGGATGGAATAATATGGTGGTCATCTTACCTGGGTCCAGTTTTAAAATTATATTAAATTAAATTAAATTATTAGGGCCCGAGCACCGACAACATCGGGCTGTGAGGACCCTATTGAAACCGTAGGAATTGGCATGTCCATTTTCAAAGGGGTCCCTTGACCTCTGACCTCCAGATCAGTGAATGTAAATGGGTTCTCTGGGTACCCACGAGTCTCCTCTTTACAGACATGCCCACTTTATGATAATCACATGCAGTTTGGGGCAAGTCATAGTCAAGTCAGCACACTGACACACTGACAGCTGTTGTTGCCTGTTGGGCTGCAGTTTACCATGTTATGATTGGAGCATATTGTTTTATGTTAAACGCAGTACCTGTGAGGGTTTCTGGACAATATCTGTCATTGTTTTGTGTTGTTGATTGATTTACAATAATAACTATATACATACATTTGACATACATGCCCACTCCCATGTTGATAAGAGTATTAAATACAAGACAAATCTCCCTTTAAAGTACATTTTGAACAGATTAAAAATGTGCGATTAATACACTATACTTTTTTTCATTGCTTGATACAAAAAGCATTTGTACAGTTTTTAAAATTCTTGAATCCATTGCTCACTTAAGGTCAACCACCAGCAAGACTATGTTTCTACAGCCTACTCTCAAGTACAGACACTTTGTTCTTCTACTACTACTGTAGAATAATACCAGGGGCTCATGTTGCAGTATAATTAGATCATATATCATATATTTAACAGATTATCTGAGGATAGCAGGTGTCACGTTCCCATGGTATGTATGTTTGTGTTTAACAGGTGTGGAATAAGGTTCTCCGTGTTGAGACAAAGACACAAACAGGTGAGGCGACAGACTAGAAGAGCTGTTTAAGAATAAACAGATTAGAAACAGAGTCTGAGGTCTTAAGGTGAGACGGGGACAGGCCCACCTCCATGTGAACCTTGAGGATGAAGACATCGACCTTCGGCCCAGATTCCAAGTTAACAATACAGCCTGAGAGACAACACCGATCACATCAATAACGTGTTGTACTAACAGACTTGATTATCAGCAAACGGATCCAACAGCCACAAGTAAGAACTAGTCTATTACTGCCATTCCCCACTTTGGAATGAATATTCACTGATGATGAATGCTTTCAAAAATCATGGAGGGGCCACTCAGATTCTCATAAACCTCATCATTTTAAATTGTAAATTGTTAGCAATGATTTAGCGTCATAAAGAGAGGATTTTGAGTGCTTCAGTCTTATTTGACTTATTGTTACACATAACCTAATGTAACATCCGTCAGAGATACATTTTAGAATTTTAAAATAATCTCTTCTGCTATTTTCAATGTGCAATCATTTAAAAAAATAATTATTAGCATTAAAATGAGCCTTTTGCAGAACAGCAGCCACCAGTGACACTTATAGCTGAGTTTCCACCAATTTTTAGAGAACATTTATCTTGCCACACATGAGCCGGGTTTCCACCAAAGGTTTCTGGGACTTTTAGCCCCTGGAACTACTTTTCCAGGGACTAAAAGATTCCTGGAAAAGTAGTTGTCTGCATTTCCACCAAGGCCTAAAGACCTGCAAAGATTAGGCAAATTAGTCTGCTGACGTATGAAAAAGCAGGATGGCATGTGACGAGGGCTGCTGGTGGTCACAGGGGTAAACACACTCTGCAGCCTGCAGGTCAGTGTGCCAGCCTGTTTCATCTAAAAAAAAACACGCTGGAAAAAACCCTGAACACAGTGAAACAATCAGAAAATACCTTTTCTTTCTCTCATTCTCAGTACTGCCGCGCTACGTCTCTCTCTTTCTCTTCTACCACTCACACTTCTTCTTCAGCTCGCACACACAATCTCTCTCTCTTTTTCTCTTGTCTGAGCCTAACTTTACTTACAATGTCATCAAACAAAGAGAAATGCTCTCCCCTCATCCTAAAATAGTCCTAAATTGATACTAGAGTGCTTCCTTGTCTATGAGTGAAGCAGTACACAAGTTGAAGCTGTTGAAGCAGCAGCGCTGTGTGTATATTTGACCAATCAGCGACGGTCATCCCTGCAAACTGCACCCCGAAGGTTTCGGTACTTTCACAAAGTACTACCCCCCAACCAGGGACGTTTTTGGGGGGTAAAAAGGCCTTAATTTAGACCCTGGTCCCTGCGGATCCAAACTCAATGAGGTCCTCAAACGGTTCTCAGTTCCAGGGGAAAGTTCCTGCGGTCGAAACAAAGCTTTTGTGATAATGTTATGCTAAAATGTAGAGTAACAGTAGCACAAGTAGAGAGTCATGTCGTAAGTTAACTGACTTAGTAAAGCCAGCTTTAAAGCTATAAGGCTAGCTAACGTTACCCCCGAGTGTACTGAACTGGGCAAAGGTGTGTTTTTTGCTTATGAATTAACTTTTCACTTGGAATGGGAAGATTGTGCTTTTTTTAAAGTTACAAAGTCACTCTTCAAGTTCTTCCATTTTTTCATATTGCCCTTTTTGTGATCATGATATTGTTAGACTCCCAATAAAATACTCCTTTCTAGTTTCTAAAGCCTCAAGTGTCGGGACTGATTCCAATTCACTTTTAAACGATTACGATGAAAAAAAAAAAAAACATACAATACAACTCAGGCGCTGTGTTTCACAGCACAGACATTAAATCAATCGTATGTAATTGCCACAAACCCACTCTCAAACTCCGTGACTGAGGTACCTCAAATGTTACAGACAAGTAACTGCACCAACCTCTAAGCTGGACAAACCTGTACGAGACTAAGCCTAGTATCTCTAGGTTTCAATAACTGCACAGACAGATGATAAGAAGACGATGTTGTTTCTATCTAACTATTCATATGCCAGTGTATCGTTCTATTCCTACTGAATTTCTTCCCCCCCTCACCTGTAACAGAGAGCAGCCACGCGAGACAGTGGCTTTCCTTCTTCAGCTGAACATCTAGCAACAGCGACCCTGGGAATGCTGTTGTTACTGCTGCTACGGCAACCGGCACGCTCTGCGCTCACGAGGAGGATGATATACTATTGGCACAAAACACTCTGCACAGGTTCTGTTACAAGGTGATGAGTATACTCAGCTAATCTACCAATCAAAGGTCAGACCGGCTCCAGGCAGGGCTCTGATTGGCTTGTTGTGGCAAGACGGTCGGTCTGATTGACTCAAAGACTTGATGTAAAAAATCAATGAACTTATCCACTGACAAAATCAATGAAATAGTAAAAGTTGAGGGATCAAATCATTGTGGATTTTTCAAACTGCTGTTACAAATACAATAAAATATAAAGCCTATTTTATACCACAATACTGCACTGCACATCAACACACCCCTGTTCATCTGTCTTACTGTAGATCCTATTAGACATGCATAGAGATGTGACTTCACTGACTAAGTGCTTTGCAAAAGCCAGCAGGTTCAAGCAGTTGCATGGTCCCCTCAGCATGTTCTCCCCATATTAGCGTGGGTTTTCTCCGGGTTCTCTGGCTTAGGTTCATTGTTGACTCTCAATGTCCCGTAGGTGTGAATGTGAGTGTGAATGGTTGTCTGTCTCTATGTGTCAGCCCTGTGAAAGTCTGGAGATCTGTCCAGGTTGTACCCTGCCTTCGCCCAATGCCAGCTGGGATCGGCTCCAGCACCCCCCACGACGCTGAATGGGATAAGCGGTTGCGGATAATGGATGGATGGATAGTCCCCTCACCTTTCCCCCAGTGACCTATGACCCCGTGTGGCCAGCTGAGATGATTAGACAGAGAGAGATAAAAGCTGACCAAAGGAAAAACTGCAGAGCAGAGAGGAAGCGGTCCTGTTGACTCATTACATTGTGGCATATATGGTTGTTTCTTTCATATTGGGTGTGTGGTAAGAGTCCATCAAATCATTGTTTGATGACTGAAAAATCATCAAACATGAATTACATGCATTACAATTTCGTAAGGTAGCGTCTTCAGATGGCTTTTTTTGTCTGACTAACAGTCCAAAACATGAGACAAAAAGACAGCAAATCTAATCCGATGCATGGTTACAATTCAATTAAATGGGCATACTTTTAACCAAAACATAAGACCTAGAGCTTTTATGTGTGCATCACCCCCGCAAAATAAGTTCCTTATTAAAAAGGTCTGAATAATATTTGGAAAAATTCCAAATTCCTGAGATTAACTTCCCTTGGGACTTTTCCAACCCGTTGCAACCCTAAACACTATCACAGAAATGTGCTTTTGCTTCAGGTATAAGATTATGTTGTCACATACATATCTCAACTCAATCAGTCGATGATAGCATACAATGAAGGGATAGTTCGGGTGTTTTGAATTGGGGTACTTATCCATAATCAGTGTATTGCCTACAGTAGAGGACGGTCGGCACGCCCCAGTTTGGAGAAGCTGGAGAAGGTAAAGTTACTGGTTTTTTTTCGATGGAGTTTGTTTGCTTTGGTGAGAGCATAGATAACGGCTTTAGTTCCCTGTCGGAAACGTAGACTGTATAATTGTCTCACAGCAAGGTAAAGGGGTAAAAATATATTATAGATATAGCATACACTTAAAAGACAGGCGTTACCGCACAGAAACAAAGCAACGTGTGGACGGGGCTGGCCGCAAAACGTATTTTAGACACCTAAAAGAAAGGCCCACCTAAAAAAGTGAATATCAGTTTAAGCGTATGCTATATTAAGAATATTTATCGCCAGTTTACCTTGACGTGACATAGCTATACAATCTATGTTTCTCACCAAAGTCACACTTTAGCACAAACAAACTAACAGATCAAGGCAGCGGTGACTAACAACCCCCGTGTTCTGTGAGGTAAAACTCTGTTTTTTCAGTGGAATCTTTGGCGATAGCATAGATGGATACAACGGCTTCAGTTCCCGGTCGGAAGGGCTGTCTGACGGCGAGGTAAAGCGGTGAAAATATTAGAAATATAGTGTACACTTAAACTGATATTGATTTTTCTTTAGATAGGCTTTTCTTTTAGGTGGCTAAAATACGCAAAGGGGAAACTACCCAAGGGCCCCCTGGGTTGACTGTCCAAAGCACAATAAAAACTGAACTGAGAATGGCCTTATGGTGATTAATGCCTTTTTTAACTAAATCTAGAGGCCCTGCAATGTAGAGGGGCTCTTTGTCAAAATCTAGTGTTAATACCTTAAAGGGACTGTTTGTAACTTTTTACAGGTATAAATCATTGCAGGTGGGTTTCCCATGCACTCGCATATATAGAGATGCTCGTTCATGTCTATGTAGCCCCCGACGCTGACTTTCGTTGACTTAACAGCCACAGGTGTTGCTGTTAACAAGCATTTCTGATTCTTACAAACAGTCCCTTTCAATATTTCAGTTAATATTATGAATAAGAAAATATGTGTAAAATGATCATAAATGAACTGAGATACCGCAAACCTAAGGTATTCCAGTATAGGAATACTGGTTGGTTTCTGGGACTCTGGAGTGTGTGTTATCTTACATGAATCACCTAACTTTTTTCTTTTGTATCTTGAATAATTAAATATTTGTATGTATTATTTGAACAATGTTCTGAATAAACTTTAAGCTTATGTAAATATTCATTCAGTGCTTTGTTATTACTGTATCTCAATATGAGAATGCTAAAAGATTAATAAATAACTTTGAACTTTTGTATTATTCCAACAACAAAAGAGCCAACTACATAATGGTGGAAAGTAATTACATTTACTCAAGTACAGTACTTAAGTACAATTTTGAGGTACTTGTATTTCAATTTTACGCTACTTTATAGGCTACTTCTATTCCACTACGTTTTTTATTTGGACAAAGACAGAGTCCTGTTGACTTTGAATTTATACCTTTGTTATAACTCTCACAGGTGGGTAGAATCAGCTCCTCCATGTTACACACATCCATGTACACCATGGTGGAGCCGGAGGTCAAGAAAGCTTCAACCCAATCCTTTCCTCAGAGAAACATATTTAACTCGGGCTGTCAAAGTTAACACGATGCTTCTTTAATGCATGGGTGAAGATACTGGCATCATATGAAATTAGAAAACCTGAGGAATCCATTGGTACCAACCATGTCATACTAGCTTGTCATAAAAGAGGCTAAATAATGCTCCACACTTGCACTCATTTTTTTCCCTTGACCTCTGACCTCAAGATATGTGAATGAAAATGGGTCCTATGGGTACCCACCAAGTCCCCAGGAAGTGCGCCGGTCATTGATCCTGACTTTCGTAGTGGCCAAACGGCGGTACTGAAACTTCCATGTCAGTCAGGTGATGTCATTGGGCCCAGAAAGACTTTTTCCCATAGACTTACTGTACATTGGGAAAGAGACGTCTGTAACTCAGCAGATAATTTTTTTTGGGACCCCGTGGCCGAGTCATGTGGACGCTACTGCGCATGTCCAATCTGCCCAAGATCCGGGTACTTTTCCAGACAAAAGTCGAGCCATTTAGGCTTCATGCGCCACTGAGCAACTCTCATAGGAATGAACGGGGCCCCGCCTCCAACGCTCCAGTTCTCTTAATACATCCATGGTGCCCACGAGTCTCCCCTTTACAGACACGCCCACTTTGTGATGATCACATGCAGTTTGGTTCAAGTCATAGTCAAGTCAGCACACTGACACACTGACAGCTGTTGTTGCCTGTTGGGCTGCAGTTTGCCATGTTATGATTTGAGCATATTTTTTTATGCTAAATGCAGTACATGAGTGGGTTTCTGGACAATATCTGTCATTGTTTTGTGTTGTTAATTGATTTCCAATAATAAATATATACATACATTTGCATAAAGCAGCATATTTGTCCACTCCCATGTTGATAAGAGGATTAAATACTTGACAAATCTCCCTTTTAAGGTACATTTTGAACAGATAAAAAATATGCTAAGCCCTAATATAAACAATCTTACATTAGAATTGTTGCAAAATAAATCCAAGTCATATATTCTTCAGCTACTGCATAATCTATATTGTCCATATATGTGTATTAGTAAATGCATGACTTTCTGTCTTCTTTGTGAAGCACTTGATCCGCTTATTCTAGCAGCTAGTCCACTCCATGGTCCACTCAGCCAGCCTGAGGGCACTGGAGAGCATAACCAGCCCCACCAGAGAGAGAGAGAGAGAGAGAGAGAGACAGAGAGAGAGAGAGAGAGAGAGAGAGAGAGAGAGC
>CAKAOH010027611.1:0-14516 GCA_916701665.1 Sebastiscus tertius | reverse complement strand
GGGCCGCATACCAAGGAACCAATGACAGCAGGGTGGGTTCATGGATGTGAGCCAATCAGACACGAGTCACCTTTCACCTCAAAACCTGCAGTGTGCCACTAACTCTAGATCCCTGTAGTCATCTGTTACACTCTGTCCACACAATGTTTGTATATGCATCATACTGTTTCTGCAGAATATCACTATTATCTTATCTTTACTGCATTAATGCACATAAACCACCACCTACACATGAACACACATGAACACACACTGCAGCCAGCAGAATGCAAGTCCATGCAACAGTCAGTTAACGGACGATATCTCACCAGCGCTGGACTTTAAACTTCATATCAACCATCTGCATTTAACTTGATCAGACATTGAACACTCTCTCAGGCCGACTAGTGGAACTCACTATTAACTCTCCCTCTCTGCCAACATGGACTCAGCTTTAGTGAACAGCTCTACCGTTAAGCTGACAGACAGACAGCAGTAACTGAACATGAAAGGTCAGTTAATTAACCGTTACAACGGTTAATTAACGGCAAACTCCATTAAAGTTGTTGAGAAAGCGGAACAACTCATATATCCATGGGAACAACTCGTACACAATCATTTACATGTGTCTGAAGACGTATTAACGTCTCGCCAGTCACTTAAAGCCTCTATCAATGAGCTCCATGTAGACTAGTGTGTTAGTATATTACTGGTTAACCGCTCTGACTCCGCGGTGAGACGGTGTAATAATGTAAATGTGTAGATGTGCTGTAATGAGAGCAGGCAGCTATTGGTTAGAGAAACATGACTGAGGAGTATATAAGAAGCAGCCGTGAAATGCTTTGGTTCCTTTTAACGCCGAATTTAAAAACTGCGTAACACAAAACAAAATGTCGAAGGTTTTTCAGTCATATTTAAGACATATACAAGACACATGAAACTGAAGTAGACCCCATGAAACTGACTGACAGCTCCTCAGAGTTCGACCACAACTATCTCTCCTCACCTGTGTGTTGCTCTCTCATTAAGCTACATTAGTTCTATAATGTTAACTTGTGGTATAACTACAACTAAACAGACTGCTGTAGTGTTGAGTATGAATAAAGGAACCATGGTTACCGTATCTGTAGTAACGCGTTACTTCTGTCAGCAGCAGATGTCCCCGCGGCTTCTGGTGCCAACCACGCGCACCTTACTGGAGTGTTAACAAAAAAAAACTTCCGGACAAAAGTTTCAAAATAAAATTCGTACTCTTGACACAAAGTTCTTAGGAGTAAACTATGAAAGAGTTAAATAGTAAAAGACTGTAAGTGCATAAAATACTTCAGTGGGAAGATTGTGAAGTAAACTGAAATACAACTGGTCTTCCCAGGACCCCAGACTGTGTTGGGTGAGATTTGATTTCTTTGTCTCTGGGGTCAGCAGCACTGAAGATACATGTTGTTCCAGATGTATGATCCTGGGTAGTAGTGATAGTATAGTCTAATGCAGAGGTTCTCACACATTTTGGGGTCAGGAACACCTTACAGAGAAGAACATTTTTCCAAGGACCCCCTTATAATCATAACAATTCATTGTAATCGACAATCGGAATTACTGTATATGCTTACTACCATTTGTACTCTTAGCAATTGGAACTATTTGTATTGTAAAACTTTTTAACAAAAATACTTCAGACCTGTTTCACAGTGATTAACAGAAACACATTTCAATTGGAATTATGTTAATACCAACATCCTAATGAATCCAGACATTTATAATGACCAGTTTAATGCTGACGTTCAGTAAGTGCTTCAACTTTAAAACAATGAATGTATTGCTCCTTACAAAATTAAATATCTCTTTAATAATAATAGTTACGGTCTAAAGGTTTTAAGTGATGCTGTACCCTTCATTTTTTAAACTGAATCTAAAATTGGTACTTATTATTCACAAGGAAATGACAATAATGTGTATTTCCCAAATTTCTCACAGAACATAGTCTTTTACACCTATTTGTAAGGCTGTCAAATTTAACGATAATAACGCATTAACGCATTTAGAGAGAAGATACTGGCATCACATGAAAATAGAAAACCTAAGGAATCTACTGGTACCAACCATGTCATACTAGCTTGTAGTGAAGGAGGTTAAATAACGCTCCAAACATACGCTACATTTTAGCGAGGAAAAACTGGCATGGCCATTTTCAAAGGGGTCCATTGACCTCTGACCTCCAGATCAGTGAATGTAAATGGGTTCTATGGATACCCACGAGTCTCCCCTTTACAGACATGCCCACTTTATGATAATCACATGCAGTTTGGGGCAAGTCATAGTCAAGTCAGCACACTGACACTCTGACAGCTGTTGATGCCTGTTGGGCTGCAGTTTGCCATGTTATGATTTGAGCATTTTTTTTATGCTAAATGCAGTACCTGTGAGGGTTTCTGGACAATATCTGTCATTGTTCTGTGTTGTTCATTGATTTCCAATAATAAATATATACATACATTTGCATAAAGCAGCATATTTGTCCACTCATGTTGATAAGAGGATTTAATATTTGACAAATCTCCCTTTCGCAATTAAATATTTTAATCGATTGACATGATTTTGACATTGATATGGCCCTAATTATTTGTATTCATTTTGTTGGTGATTTTGTTGGCTTTCTAAGAGTAGGGGGAAACATTTCTGCAGTAATGGTCACTGTATATTTATGGCAAAAACGTACAGTCTGACATTTTGGACAACCAAGGGAGATAAAACATGTTGTCACATTTTCTTCATTCATGTTGGTTGGTTTCTTACACTCCCATATTGTTCTGATTTATTTTGCAGCCTTCTATGTTTTTTTTTACCTTACCAATACATTTTTTAAAAAAATAATTAATAACGGGATTAGTGACTTGTGTTTGTAAAACCAGCAATAAATTGCAATGCAGAGGTTTAATGTCTAGGTTTAATGCACTTGTTTTAATGTCTAGTTATGTTTCTAAGGTTTCTCTGGAAACAGTCACAGTGAGATGATTGATATGCATTTATCCAATAGTACACATTTTGTACATAATTACCTCTTTCTGAAGTAACCTGTGGAATATACTACTGCTCTTTCATTTCAGTGCAGTACATGAAGAACACAGTACATACCGTACTTGGACAGTCCAAGGTACAGGCCATGTGTATTCAGGCTGCATTGATTACAGTATAAGAGATGTATAGAGTGGTTACATTCGGGGTATAGCACCAATAATGCACAGCAACCACAATAATAGCACAACAGCTATAAGTAGTATTACAAATAGGACTAATAACGATAATCAATAGCAGTGGATGTAATAGAGTGATAACAGAAATATCAGTAATAATAGCTGTAATAATAATAGAAATATATATACATTAATAAATGGTACATTAATGGACATAAGGGGGAAATTTAAATCCTTAAATCTGAATTGTTTAAAAAAAAGACGTAATAAGTAATAAGTCATTGTTAAGTTATGTTGCTAATTTACAGTGGAATGATGTACATGTTGCAGTATGTCACAGTATTCTCTAGGTAATATAGAATTTCCATCTTTTTAAAACATAAAGATAAAACTGAAGAAGTGTGTTTTCATATCAGGGTTTTTCCTGGCTCAAAATGAGGTGGAGGTGGTACCATCATCCTTACATCAGACCCTCTAAGGGCAGAACATTTTGTACATTTTAAAGTTAAATGCATCAATCTGGTTCACTTTGAAAGCAAAATGAAGAGACTAAGTCTATTAAAAGATCTTGGGCTCTTGCAAACAATGTTGTGCTCTAGCAGTAGTGGACTGTAGGCTACTCAAGTACTGTACTTAAGTACAATTTTGAGGTACTTGTACTTTACTTGAGTATTTCTATTTTACGTAACTTTAGAGCCCACTCCACTACATCTCAGAGGGAAATGTTGTACTTTTTATTTAAATTATTTATATATTTGACGATATTAGATACTAGCTATGTGCAGATTCAGTTACTTAATACTAATAAACTGCGGTGTGTTATTAGGTAGTATATCATTATTACGCATATAAAGTAATTAAAATGAGCACCTTTATCAGCTGCAACATTGAAGTGATGAACACATTAAGGCATCAATCATTAAATTACAATGATAAACCATAATATATATTATTGTGAAATGGGCCATTCTGCATAATGAGTAGGTTACTTTTACTTTTGGTACTTTAAGTATATATTTGATGCTAATACTTTTGTACTTCAGTAACATTTTGAATGTAGGGCATTTACTTGTTGCAGAGTATTTCTACACTGTGGTATTACTTTTACTGAAGTAAAAGATCTGAGAACATCTTCCATCACTGTGCTCTAGGAAACAATTTAATCCTGAACGTGTTGATTGTCTCACCCACAAAGCATCACGGTAAACGAGACGGGGCCGGTGTTTCAAGACGGGCGGGTTGACACTGAGGACAGTCGCCCCGCTTAAGAGTCGTGCCCGGAGCAGGGGACCGTCCCTCCCCGCTGGGAGAGACGGCACAGCAAGCCCTCATGGTACGTGTCCACTGCAGCGTTTTTGTATCGCGAGGGGACGCGCCGCTTCCCAGCATTGAACCCTGCATATGCTTCAACTATTTGAAGCCTGCTCTGATAATGCCATTGAAAACATCTTGGACTGATGCAGATCAAGCCACTTTTTTTTTTTAGTAATATTCACATGCCTCTGTAACTTTAAATACAGGTCCATTTGTTCCAGGGTTAACATTAATAAATGATGTGCTTTACTTCTTCAAAATGCACATTTAGTCACATTTAACTCTGAAAGTGGACAAAATGTGATTTTTGTGATCAATTCTTTTTTATTGAGAAGGCATAGAGAAAGATATTACATATCATTCATTTTATCCCTTTTATACATCCCCCTCCCCCTATACACAGGTACATATACAAAACCATCATTCCAGGTCTAATGCAAAACCCTATGTCCCCCCTCCCTTCCCAAGGCGACCCGTAGATACCCCCCACCCCTGATCTCTTTCCCCCAAAACAATAAAAACAAAGTTATTGTCGGTCACGCTATGTCTTATCTTTAACTAAATTGTAAACGCATCCCACGCTCTGAGGGTCTTACAGCTGGCCCCGTGCATTCGGGCCACGGACCCCTCCATCAAGATCATTTCTTTTTTTATTTCTTTTTTTCTTTGGAAAAGGCATTATCACAGTGTATATCAAACTTCACAGATAGTTATACCAAACGTTTTTCCTGTTTCAATATACATGTACAGTGTATATGCATATGCACGAAAAGAGGCATGCCTGTCTCTCACAATATTAAATACATAACTATATACATTAGAACCAAGGGAGCTTACATTACATTCTTAGTATTCTTAGCAAGAAGAGGAAAGGAAGAAAAGAGAAAAGAAAAGTTAGTGGAGTCATACAAAGTCTGCTCTTATTGGGGTTATACATTTGATCCATTTATTCCAAATCTGGTCAAATTTGCCCTTTTGGATCCTCAAAGAGTAAGTCAACTTTTCCATTTTAAATATTTCAAAGATTATTCCATACCAATCATCCACGGTAGGTGGTACTGGATTTAGCCACCTCCTTGTGATATTTTTTTCTTGCCGCCAAGAGGGCCTGCAGCAGCCTTATATCACTCCTCTGTCTCAAAAACAAAACGTGGCCCAGATAAAGAGTCTCCAGATTCAGGGGTATTTGAGTCTTAAATACAGTGCTTAATGAATTATGAATACCTTTCCAGTATAAACTCAGTTTGGGGCATTCCCAGAAAATATGAAAATGATTTGCCTCCATTGAGCCACATTGTCTCCAACACGTCGAGCCTGTGTTCTTGTATTTTACCTGATGTGGGGTCTTAAAATATCTTATAACGTTTTTCCAGCAGTGTTCTCTCCAGTCTGCGGAGTTAGTGGAGGACCATTGAAAACTGCAAATTTCCCCCACACACCTCCTCAGACAACACTATTCCTGCTTCTTTTTCCCACTTTTCTTTAATGTACAGTGTTTGCATTTTTCACATAAAGGAGAGCATTATACAACCTAGATATAGATTTGTTTGGTATTGAACTGCAGGCTGATTTCAGGATTTTGTAAAACTCAAATTCTGCTGATGATAGGTCTGTAGTTCTGCACTTCTGATTGAAATAGTGCCTGACTTGAAGGTATCTAAAAAAGTCTTTCTGCTCCAGGTTATGTTTGTCCTGCAGAGATTGAAAACTTTGTAGTGTGATTTTGTGTGTAAATGAGAGCTATGTTGTCAGTCCTTTCCCTATCCAGGCTTCAAATCTTTTGTCTCCTTTGTTGGGAAGGAACTCTGTATTGTAGGCACACCATCTGAAAAGTTTTAACATATTGTGAATTCCACATGACCTAACCACCTTCTGCCATATTTTTAACGTGAGGTTGATCCAAGGATGTTTTATCACTTCCAGTTGAGCTGCCAGTTCACTATCGCCAATTGTAGCCTATAAAGGGAAATTAGGAGACATTCCAAATTCTAATTCCTTCCATTTGGCCTTATACTCCATATTGCACCAATAAAGTAAGAGAGTTAGCTGTGAAGCATAGTAGTAGTTTCTCAAACAAGGAAGTGCCATTCCTCCTCTATCTTTTCCTAATTGCAAGATACTAAATTGGATTCTTGTTTTTTTTTCCTTGCCAAATAAATCGAGAAATCCATTTATCCCATTCTCTAAATTGATTATCATTTACTTCAACTGGAAGAGTCCGAAAAACATACAGTAGTCGAGGAAGAATGTTCATCTTGACTGCGCTTATCCTTGAGTTCAAACTTAAAAAGGGAATAAGATTCCATCTATGCATATCCGATTTTATCTTCCTACATAGTGGTTCGTAATTTGCCTGGGATGATTTTGAAAGGTCTTTTGTCAGACTAATTCCTAGATATTTTAAAGCTTCAGCTTCCCACTGGAGGTTGTATTTGTCTTGCAAGTTCTTTGAGGTGGTAAAGTGTAAAGTCATAACCTGTGTTTTGGATATGTTGAGCTTATAACCCGACAGTTTCCCGAAATCAGCCAGCAGTGTCATCAATCTCATTAATGTTTCTTCCGGTTCCTCCAAATAAACAAGAACATCATCAGCAAATAGCGCTACCTTCTGTTCAATCCCTGCTACCTTAATGCCTTTAACAGCCTCGCTCTGTCTTATTGATTGACCCAAGGGTTCTATAAATAACGCAAAAAGGAGAGGGGAAATAGGACAGCCCTGTCTTGTTCCCCTCTCTAAAACAAAAGAATCAGAAAGGTCCCCATTAATCTTTACTCGTGCTGTAGGCTTATCATACAAGTTCTGAATTACTTTTATAAATCTTTCTTGAAAGCTGAATCTTCCCAAAACTTTATATAAAAATACCCATCTAACTGAGTCGAACGCTTTTTCCGCATCTAATCCCACTATCAATGACTTAGTTTTATTCTTAGTTATTTGTTCTAGTATATGTAAAGTCCTTCTTATGTTGTCCAGAGTCTGTCGTTGTTGGATGAATCCAGTCTGGTCTAAATGGATAAGGTCAGGTAAGAGGTTTTCAAGTCTACGGGCTAGGATGGATGTAAAAAGTTTGTAGTCCGAGTTGAGAACACTGACAGGTCGTTAGTTGCCGCATTCTTGTTTGTCGTTATCCTCCTTGGGAATGACTGAGATAATTGCCTCCCTCCAAGAGGGTGGGATTTCTCCTTTCTGTAAAATCCAGTTAAAAGATTTAAGTAATAACGGGGATAATTGTGGCTTCAAAGACTTGTACCACTCGGTGGTAAAACCTAGAGATGGCCACATCCAATTCTTTGGTGGAAATTGATCGTACTAAATTTTCATTTTGTGAGCTTGTAAGATTGGGTAGGTCTAAAGAACTTAGAAAAGTGTCAATATGAGTCTCATTAGAAGCCTGGGGTTGAGAGTCATCAAGATAATTTCTAATAACGAGTTAGCCCACTGTTGTCTGGTCAAGGAGTGTGGTGGTTGCCATCTTAAGGCCAGCATTTTCTTGGCTGCAGTAAGACCAGCCCATAAAATACGTTTCTGTTGCAAAATACAGGTTTAGAGAGGAGTCATCAATTAATAGAAATAAAGTAGGTGAGAGTGGAATCCTTCAAGAATGTCACTTAAGGTGAGAGATATTTGCTTCCAGAATTGAGAGACATCGTGGCATCTCCAGTACATATGCAAGAATGAACCCAGAGCACCAGATGGACACAGATCACAATTGGGAGATGTAATGATCTTCATAGAGTGACGCTTTCTAGGGGTGAGGTACATCCTGTGGGCAAATTTATAGTGTATTAATTGATGATCTGGATTTTTAGATGTACCACACAAATTTTTCCACACCGTGTCCCAGGAAACCTCTTCATCATTTACATCGGTTAAGTCCCTACGCCATGCAGCTTCTACTGATAAAGGTTTGCATGGTACACAAATAAATGTGTAAAGTTTAGAAACCATCTCTCGTGTTAATCCCACTGAAGCCAATATTTTATGAAGAGGGTGTGTAGGGAGCGTTAATCCCCATGGTACACCATATGCCCGCATGGCTGATCTCAACTGCAAATAGAAAAAAAACGATGAACCCGGGAGATCATATTCGGCGCGTAAATCGTTAAAGGCTTGTAAGCCACTATCACCATACAGGTCCTTTAATATATTAACTCCCCTGGTCTTCCATTGTGGGAATGAGAAAGGTATGTTACCAGAAAGAAGTGAGAAATGATTGAAAATTGGCGAGTGACTGTGTCATTTAAGATCTGCATGTGTCTGCTTCTTTACAGTATGGTAGGTTACAAGTAGAAATGAAATTATAGGGCCTAAATGTAATTTGGCTTTTTTCAATGGTATGTTGGAATACACTAGGTCTTGTAGTCTATGGGGCAACGATACATTTTCCTCAATTGGTCTCCAAGAGGCTAAAGAACTAGGATTGAGCTATGTAGAGAGAGGGCGTAACACAAAGGACCAGAAGTACGCCTTAAAGTTTGGGAGAGCCAGCCCTCCCTTTGTCTTGTCTCGTTGAAGAGTTGTGAATTTTAAACGAGGCCTCTTTCCTTTCCATATGAATTTAGAGATTAACGTGTGAAGTTTTTCCCAAAACCCAATAGCAGGAGCAAGAGGTATCATAGAAGAATAAAAATTAACACGAGGGAGTACATCCATTTTAACTATTGCTATTCGTGCTTGGAGTGAATTTGGGAGATTTACCCAGCGTTTAAAATCCTTCTCTAAGCAATTATACATATTTTGAAAGTTTCGTAGTGCAATGGAAGACGTAGAAGGGAAATTATCAACACCAAGATATCTGAAGCTCTTAACTAGTGGTATATGGGAGGGCATGGGAGTTTGAGAAATAACTGAATTTAAATGCATCAATGCTGATTTTGTCCAATTAATTTTATATCCCGATAGCAAGCTGAACGAATCGAAAGTGGAAAGCAAATGTGGTAAAGAAGAACCTGTGTTACCTAAGTAAAGAAGGATATCATCAGCATACAATGATATCCGGTGATCAGTGTTAATAAAAGTGATGGGATGTACTAATGGATGTTGTCTGATTTTATGCGCCAATGGTTCAAGGGACAGAGCGAATAGAAAATGTGTTTAAAGCCAGTGGAAGAATAGGTTCGGTTCAGTTTAGTCTGCCTACTGGAGATGTTTTGATTGAACCGTTTTAACTCACAGTACTTGGAGAACTATCATAATCAGGCTTGGGGAGTAATGGATAAGATACAAAAAAAACTTAACGGAACTGTATCAACGAGGGAGCCGTCAGGTAGAGTATTAAATACTTGACACATCTCCCTTTAAGGTACATTTTGAACAGATAAAAAAATGTGTGATTAATTTGCAATTAACTATAGACAGTCATGCGATTAAACGTGATTAAATATTTTAATTGATTGACAGCCCTAGTAATTAGTAATTGTATTGCATTACACTTTTAAAGTACCCCACGATCAAGTACCCCACGATCATGATACCAATAACACGATATCGTGTTACCAAATGAAGCAGTCCTAAATTCAAACGTGGGCAGGCTGTCTATGCATTAATACTATCAACACAAGGCTTTAAAATACCTGCAATACGTACATTGAATATCTGGAGAAATACATTAAAATCATTCAAAATTATAATTCTACATATCCCATAATGTACGCCCACGTTTTGTTGGATGTATCAGCAAATAAACTTATTTCATTCACAGAAGAACTTTAACATTGAATTACTGAGACATGTAAAGCCCAGCAGGCACCAAAATGACCAGAGTTTATTTTTGTTTTTATGTCCCTTGTTCTTCAAGAAGCACTTTGTGACAAATATTGCATATATTACACTAGATTTATTTCTATCTTTGTGCCAAGTTTTTTTTCCTCTCACCTGTTTTTTTCCCTCACTTCCCACACGTCTGTAAGTCCTTTGGTCTCGCCGTTGCTTTCCTGTGTTTCTGTACAGTACGTGCTTTGCTCTTTACAACAGAAGAGGGAAGTGCTTCACAGTGAAGAGTCTTGTGGTCAGCTGGGGCAGAAGGAGCAGTGAATCCCCCCCGTCAGGTCAGTGATGGCTCCCTCTTTGACTAGGCTCTGCAGGAGTTCAGTCTCTCTGTCCACATTGTGTGTAGTCTCCTTCAGCATGGCGGTCATGGGCAGGTGGTGGTAGTAGTGCAGGGGCGCCCCCTGCTGGGACAGGTTGTAGCCAAAGCCTGCCAGGCTGACTTCGTCACACAGCAAGCTGGCTAGATTCAGTGCAGTGACGCCCATGGTAGGCACATTCTGCAGACAAAAACACAAAGACAACTCGCACTATTATCAAGGAGGAAAATATTATTGGCATCATTCTTTATTAACCAGAAAACCACCAGTAGTAGTCTTATTTTCTGAAATCGTATTTGTTGTTTATTGTGTTTTATTACATCCCTGTATTTTCTAATTAAAATACTTTTGTACTTATAATTATAAACTTCCTAAATATTAAATTACACAATTTTGGTTTTATATTTTTCTATACATAAATAGATCATTAGTCCAGATCCTTCACAATAATAATTTAGCATACACTATACTGAGTGATTGTTACTGAGTTTTGGAAATAAGAACTCACATCATTTCATATATGTGTGTTGAGATTTGTAAATGTGTGAAAGAATATCTAAATGCGTACTGAGATTTGTTAATGTGTACAGGAATCTGAAAATGTGTGTTCAGAATCTGCGTGTGCATAATCAGATTTGTAAATGGGTAAAAAGAATTCTCCAAATGTGAATTCAGATTTGCAAGTGGATTGAATAGGGCTGTCAATCAATTCAAATATTTAATCGTGATTAATCGCAAATTAATGCCCATTTTTTATCTGTTCAAAATGTACCTTAAAGGGAGATTTGTCAAGTATTTAATACTCTTATCAACATGGGAATGAGCAAATATGCTGCTTTATGCAAATGTATGTATATATTTATTATTGGAAATCAATTAACAACACAAAATGATGACTGATATTGTCCAGAAACCCTCACAGGTACTGCATTTAGCATACAAAAGATGCTCAAATCAAACGAATTTGCGTTAATGCATTATTGTTGCGTTAACTTTGACAGTCCTAATATTGAGATTTGTAAATGTGTAGAGAAATCTGTAAATGGGTGCATAAATCTGTAAATGTGTAGAAGATCGCGAGCCGGCAGCAGAGCTCCGAGGTGCTGCGCGTCCAGTGTGAACCTGGCGTTATGGGACAGCCTCTACGGTGCAGCTACGCCTCCCGCCTGTCTTGGTCTCGGCAGCAGCAGCAGCAGCAGCAGCAATGTAGTAGCCTAGTAATCTGCCTGCTGTGCACTGAACTTGCATTTAGTGTCACGGTGCCCAGTGATTTTAAGCGTGTCACTGCTGGGCTTCCTAGACGTATAGTTATAGCCTACATACTGTGGCTTCATCACCGCTGCTAGACGCTCAAGAGAGGACTGGTATAAAAAGACTCTCAATTAAGAGAGTTTTTTTATACCAGACCTCTCTTGAGCGTCTAGCAGCGGTGATGAAGCCACAGTGCTGCTGGACGCTCAAGAGACGACTGGTATAAAAAGACTCTCTCAATTGAGAGGCCTGCTGAGTTGTAACTGATGATTTGTATTTCCAGCTCTTGGATATACTGTAATAATAATAATAATAATAATAATATTTATGTATGATACATGTATCTATATATTTACAGATTTATGTACGCATTGTATCTATAGTCACTTTACCATGGCTATTAGAACAAACACACAGACAGATTTAACCTCTAGTTTGGGACAAGTTTATTACCTGGTCCTTTCCCCACCAGCGTGGTCTGGGTGGAGGGTATTTCAGTAGGTCCAAAGCAGACTCTCTGATGATATGCGGGTTTAGAAGTCTGAACCGGTGGGGCTCAAGAGGGATTTGATCTGGAACCTTCTGCCAGAAGAAGAGCCAGTCCCACAGCGGCTGCAACACAAAGCACAGCTGTGTCCTAACGCTGATCTTTAACACTGCAACCTTTATTTTTTTAATACAAATTATTAGATCAGCTTTTGAATCTTAATCACACAACGGCTATATTCTGTGATGGCATTAAGAAGAACTACAATAGGAGGAACAGGTCAACACGAAAGAGGAATGTTTACAGGCTCAGAAGACTCGTGAAGCTACTCAGCACTCAGAGACGGAGTAATGTCACATGTCATCCAAAGTTTCACGTGTGAGTTTTGTTTACCAAACTATTTACTTAACTTAACTAAGTTACTGTCTGAACTCTGTGTGCTTTGTTGATATGCAAACAGCAAACAAAGGAAGTGAAATATGTCCACATTTGGCATTTAACACTTCTTTATGTATATTATGCTGAGAAACTGTTTATATTTTGAGCTACATTTATATGATTTAAGAGGTTTTCTTTTTCTATTATTTGCTCTACTTTTGCATTTTGAATGTTTGCTCTTTCCAGTTAATCTTTAAAGAAGTATTTCACTGCTGGAAAGATGGTCTTTTCATAAAACTAAGCTGTCTAGGCAGTAGCAAGGCGCAAATACCTTTGAAACTGGCGCTATATAACCAGAGAAAACAGAGGATAAAGTGCTGTGGTATTCCCCTTTGCTCAAAAGGTAGAAAACCTACAACTCCCAGAATGCACTGGGCTCATCGCAGCCACTGAGTAACCAGGTAACTTTTCTTTTTTTGTCATTCGTTTTGTCATTCAGTAGTTCCTTTAAATTCAACAAATTTTTACATTTTTCCAAATTCAGATTTTTTATTCAGAATTGATATTGTTTAACATCATTACCTCCATGTATGTTGTACACAACATGTATGTTGTGTGTTGTTATGACAACATCACAACAACACAATTATGTTATGTTTTCACCGCCGTTGGTTTGTCGGTTTGTTGGTTTGTCCATTTATAGGATTACTCCAAAAGTCCGCAGTGGATTTGAATGACATTTTTTTAGAGGGGTGGGGTGTGGCACAATGAACAATCCAGTAGATTTTGGTGGTGATCCAGATCATGATCTGGCTTCCGGAATTTAATGTAATAACTCCGCTCAGCCTGTGCATTAACACCACAGGCTTTAAGACATGCGCAGTGTAACTGATGATGCGGTCATGACGCGTCACCCTGTCTCTTACCTTCTGCCTGCAGAGAGAGAGACAGAGAGAGAGCAGGTGGTGGGGGGGACACCTGTAGATTCGGCGTTTTTTCACATTAAACTCTGTGAAATTACAGTTGAGTTCGACCAAAGCACACTTGGCAATTGTTGGAAAGAATAACGACGACGGTTTAGGTGAGTTTTATTTTGATTCTGTCCAGTTTGAATGAAGTGTTTTACGATGCTCCGCTACGTACAGCTGATCTCAACATAAACACAAATACACGTGGATGATGGCAAAAGCTGATTGGAGGGGGGGATCTTCTACACTCTACACCGCTGAATTTACACTCTACACCGCTAACTACAGGCAGAGTCAGGTGTCTTGTCAAATTCAAACATTTTCAGATAACACTGCTCTAGTGGGTCTACTAAACCAAGGCAGTAACCTGAGGCCTGTACTACAAAGCAGGATTTGCGGTTATCGAGGGTTTTCCGTACTATGAAGCTGGATCAGTTCTTACCGGGGTAGATCACCATGGTAACTGATGCTGAACAGCTAACCTGCTCCGGAGCAGGTTATGTTCCAGATAAAAGAACCGCCTACTGACAATCAAAGCTCTGTGCAGTGATCGTATGGTAATATTACACACAACTGAAGAAGTTACAGCCATAATCCAGGCTTAAATTAACACAGTTTAAGCTGATGAATGCAGGAAGGACAGCTGGCTGTATGCTGGGGGTGTTTAGCGCTTTGATTTCTATTTTTATATTTCTATTTTTTTACTTCCTCCTCTTTCACACCGTCAGAGAGGGGGGACGCACCTGAAAGAGGGTTTAAATAATGATAGACGCCACCGATTGCACAGGGTACAAAAATGAGTAATCCTTTCATCTATTACACTCTTAAACGCTATTTATAGTTAGACGAGTAAATCTGACT
>CAKAOH010027610.1:5602-46330 GCA_916701665.1 Sebastiscus tertius | reverse complement strand
ACTCAGTGAGGAAGGAGGAAGGATGAAGACACTGACGATATCCGTCACACACTGAAGAGGTCAACAGGGAGGAAACACACATAAACCCAGATGTGCACTTCCTGTCCTCGCCGCACGCTGCAGCTGTTTCCGTCCAGCGTCCAGCTCGGCTTCAATCAGAACAACGTGCGTTGGCCCGTGGCGGTGGCGGTGTCTTTGACGCTGATGCTGATTGCGGCTGGCTGCTGCTCCACATACAGCCTCGGGGCTACACATTTATCAGCTGGTAATCAGCTGGCCCCCTCGCACGCCGTACTCGCCTTCACTGCCACCACTGCGGCTTCCTGTCCATGCGGCACAATAGGGCATGATGAGATACCGTAGATACTGAACAAGCAGCTCACTGCAGCTGCTGATTTGTATCTGGTGAGATAACAGCGGAGAGAGCAAAGTGGATTTTAATTTAGTTTTCTATTCTAATACTATTAATTCTAGTAATTAGATTTTTGTTAGTTTTGGTTGAAGACCTTTCAGTTTGATATGAAGTCATGAAAGTGCCGGTTGGGAGATGAGGAAGGTTTCCTCTGCCTCGAGCCGACGCCATCTTGGCTCTTTATGTTGTGGCTGTCATCCGAGTCAACCGTGGACTTTTTTAGTGGACGCAGACACCCATTGGTTTGACGACTGCTGTTTTGAAGCCTCAAGTTCTGCATTTCTTCGGTCGTCACCATCTTGTCTTTTGGCCTTCGCCATCTTGGTTTTTGCCCGTCATCATCTTGTTTTTCTGCCGTTGTCATCTTGGTTTTTGGTCTTCACCATCTTGTTTTTTTGGCCTTCACCATCTTAGTTTTTGGCTGTCACCATCTTATTTTTTGGCCATTGCCGTCTTGGTTTTTGGCAGTCGACATCTTATTTTTTTGGAGGTCACCATATTGTTTTTTGGCCGTCCCCACCTTAGTTTTTGGCTGTCACCATCTTATTTTTTGGCTGTCTCCACCTTGGTTTTTGGCCGCCACTGCAATGGACTTATATTTAATTTAAAGCACTATAAAGCAAAAGTCACGCGAGTCACTAGTCAGTGAAGTTAACATCAACCACGACCGTTTTCCTAATCCTAACTAAGTGGTTGTGTTGCCTAAACCTAACTTCCTGTGAAAATGTAAATGTATTTTGAAAGGACACTATGCATGTAACGAGCGTAGTGCTCCAAAAGTACTTTGTCTCCGATGTCGAATGGCACTGACCAAGCGGCGGTATTTGACGAGTTAGAAGTGAGAATGTGTGTTTAAGACACATTTCACAGGCTTCTCCTTTTAAAATGAATCAGCTGGAAACATTTAAAAGTCAGTTGTGGGTGCCGCAGTAGCTCACCTGGTAGAGCGGGCGTCCCATGTACCAAGGCTTAGTCCTTACCGCAGCGGCCCCCTGTTCGAATCCAACCTGCGGCCCTTTGCTGCATGTCATCCCCTCTCTCTCCCCCTTACAAAAAACTATCTGTTTCTGTCAAATAAAGGAATAAAAGCCCAAAAACAAAGTCAGTTTGTAGCATAAAAGAAACAAAATATGTTGGTTTGTACAAACAAATGAAATTCATCGGGACTCCTCAAAAGAAGCTACTACTCTGCAGTCTGGTGTCATATTGTGATTAAAAGCATAATGGGGCAGTTCCACTACTTATTCACAGTGTAGGTTCTACATTACACTGTCATACTATCACACCGCTGCCCTCAAACATATTGACTCCATGCCAAACGAGAAGGATAGCAGCACAGCAGAGTAATGACATGTTTCACACTAACAGTGAGCCAAAACAGCTGCTCATTTGTAGCTGAAGCAGCTTCAGTCAATACAGTCAATAGCAGCAAAGTAGCTGCAGCTACCGCAGGGAGTCGTTTTTATCCCTGCCTGTAGCGTCCCACCCTGCACACACAGTCTCTCCTTTTACTCTGTTTATTTGTCAACGCAAAGCTTCATTTCCAGCAATAATAGGAGACGCTTTGTATCTGATTTAGCCACCAGCTAGTATCCGACTGCGGTCCCTCGGCAGGTAGACACAGACGCCGCAAAGTAAAGAAATAAAGTGTGTTCACACCAGGAGAGCTGGAGACATTGAGTGTCTTGAAAGCAGCTTTTTCTTCGTCCTTGGAGAAAAAAACAGATGTACATTGTAAACTGAGATTGATCAATTAACAGATGACTATCTATGTCCCCAAGAGGAGATAGAAGACTGAAATATCTCAGTAACTGACTCCGGATCGTCATGAGCCACTTGCTCTGACTGGGCTGGTTATACATGAGCTCCTCGTCATGTTTCTTGGCAAAAGTGGTAAAAAAGTAAAACCCTTCTATACGCTTCAATAGGCAAGTTTGTCGAGTAGAATATAATCAAATTCTGGCCTTTAAAAAGAAAAAGGGGGGCACCGTGTTCCCGACTGTGAACCGCGACATCCACGATCCAGGTCCAACAGGAGACCTTTTATTCGCCATCTCTCTAATGTCAACTAATAATAATGGCATAAAATAAAACAGAGAACAAAGACCTCATCAAAGCACATTTGATCTCTTCTAGCTTTTGAAACCCCATTTGTCTTTTGTTGTAACTGAGAGAATGAAAAATGATTGCGTCCCATCTGGGTTTCTGGTCATGAACCAGGTCTTCCTTCAGGGGTAACTGAGGACATCCGGAGATGATACATGGCGTGTTAACGTCTCAACCAGCAGTCCCTCCTGGCACCGACATAGCTCTAATGGGGAGCAAGGAGCCGGGGAGGGGATAGAGGAGGTGGAGAGGGAGCCGGGTTGCCAGAGCACAGGTTAATCCACTAATTGGGAGCAAAGGGAGACGGGTTGCCAGATTGTGATGGCGACCAGGAGGGGCCGTTTAAGGGGGACATCTGTTCCTGCTGGAGAACAGCCGCCCTCACAGCTACCTAGTTTCCTCTCTGACACTCATCTTCTTCATACACAAACCTGACAGCAAGGGTCCCCCCCCACCACACCCACCTCAAGAGTCTAGTGTAACATCAGACTCATGGAGTCTGGACCAAAAGCCAGGAGCTGGTTGGAAAAACTTAAGAGCTTTAGAGGAGTTTCTTTTACATTAGAAAGTGGTTGTCTTGCCAAGGACGTTGTGTCAACTAAAGCCAGTTTGAGAGTCAAACCAGTAATTATAAGCAATGTGTTTTTTCTTTTCACATCATCCAATGTGCCATATTTCAGCCAGGAAGTAAATCAGCCTCAGTTTCATCAGTAAACATATTCAGGAGGTGTTACACTGACAAATAACAAGCATTCAGGGAAGAAACAAGAGAAAATGGATCCAGATCTGCATCAAAATACGCCAGACAATACAGACAACCATGCGATACATGCATTTTTTTTCATTTGCATAAGTGCATCTTGGTTTTTGGTCGTCACCATCTTGGTTTTTGGCCATGAGACTTGGTTTTTGGCCGTAGCCATCTTGGTTTTTTGCCGTCGTCATCTTGGTTTTTTGCCGTCGTCATCTTGGTTTTTTGCCGTTGCTATCTTGGTTTTTTGCCGTCGTCACCATCTTGGTTTTTGGCCGTTGCCATCTTGGTTTTTTGCCGTCGTCATCTTGGTTTTTGGCCATTGCCATCTTGGTTTTTGGCTGTCGTCATCCTGGTTTTTGGCCGTCGTCATCTTGGTTTTTGGCCGTTGCCATCTTGGTTTTTGGCCATTGCCATCTTGGTTCTTGGCCGTCGTCATCTTGTTTTTTTGCCGTCGTCATCTTGGTTTTTTACCATTGCCATCTTGGTTCTTGGCCGTCGTCATCTTGGTTTTTTGCCGTCGTCATCTTGGTTTTTTGCCGTCGTCATCTTGGTTTTTTGCCGTCGTCATCTTGGTTCTTGGCCGTCGTCATCTTGGTTTTTTGCCGTCGTCATCTTGGTTTTTTGCCTTCGTCATCTTGGTTTTTTGCCATCGCCATCTTGGTTTTTGTCCGTCATCATCTTGGTTTTTGGCCGTCATCATCTTGGTTTTTTGCCGTCGTCATCTTGGTTTTTTGCCGTCGTCATCTTGGTTTTTTGCCATCATCATCTTGGTTTTTGGCCGTCATCATCTTGTTTTTTTGCAACCAGAAGGGACACGTGAGGGTGGAGCTAACTACATCCGAATGCTGAATAAGACATTTTTAGGCCTTTAGACCAGGTCACCTCGTTACGTAAAGGGAACACCTCTTCATGCACTGAATTGTCCAATATAATCATAATTATTAGGGATACTTGACTGTTTTGAACCAAAGTAATCAATAAACTTTAGAACATTTTTGGCATTTGTTTCCTCACATTTTCAGTGAAACTTTCCACCACATTGATTCGGGAATTTGCATGTTGACTGTTCAAGTTTACAAAGAGACTAAACAAATGAATAGTACATAAATACAACATTATTTTACATTATAATGCAGTAAATAAATAGATACTGGTGTGTTGTGTGAAGTTAAGCTGTTCCCTGTATTTTATTTGACGTGTCTGGTCCTGTGTGTCTGACTACATCAGGATACGCCATCCTGCAAGCCATCATGGAGAAGGCAGGGCAAAACAACTGGCAGGTCAGCGCCATCTGCGTGGAGAACTTCAACGACGCCAGCTACCGACGGCTGCTGGAGGATCTGGACCGGAGACAGGAGAAGAAGTTCGTCATCGACCTCGAGGCCGAGAGACTGCAGAACATGCTGGAGCAGGTGATGCCACCAGGACAGCAGCGTTTAGTTGTTATCTGTGTAAAGCTCTTTATATTCATACCATAAGATCAGCAAAATCACTTTAATTACTAAACTTTATTCTCTGAAATGGAACAACAGGATCCCAGAAACTGAATATCTACTACGAACAGAAGTTCATACTTTACTCACTCGTTGTGTCACTTTTTTTTAGCATGTTTGTGCTAATTAGAAAGTTTTGAACATGAAAACAGTCTGTTTGCATCTCAGGTGGTGTTAGTTGGCATAAGCACACTCAGAATATGATCTTCCTCCTCCTCCTCCTCTTCTTCCCCTCATACTTCCATCTTTCCCCGGGACAACTGATGTCTCTGTAATTGTTCAATTATTCAGGAAATCTCCACTCTGACATCTGTCATAGTTCTAACAATTTACTTTGCAGGTGTGTGAGAGTCTCTTTTGCCGTAGACAGCAGATGACTTCCTACTCACAACATCCCCTAGTAGACGTGACGGACTGTCGTATTTGTGTGATGATACACTTGTTTTGTGCAGGCGGTGGTCCGAGTCGCTGCCAACAACATGAACATCTATTTTAGCCTGTATTCATTCCAACTGTCGTCCTCTTCATCTTTGCATCTTGCCAAGTTCTCCTGATCCAGGACCAGGATTTGAATACATAATTGGGCCTCATTAGCTGCTTATTAACAGCGCGGTCAGCACATATCAAGGCTTAGAAGCAACCAGATGTTACTTTGAATGTCTCCGAATGTGTTTCACTTACAGATGGGAGTGTAATGTGCTGGCAGCTAATTTGCAAGTTGTACAAACTGTACTGTAGTAGCTGCAAAATAATTGGCTTAAAGTTGAAATTAAAGTCAGAGAAAGGTGACTAAATTTTACCAGTAATGTACTGAAAAAAGCCCTTTTCAGACATTTACCTTGTTTTATAATTTATTCTATGTTTTATTTAACCTTTATTTAACCAGGAGAGTCCCATTTTCAATGGGAAACCTGGCCAAGACAGGAAGCAGACAGAAAACACGAAAGGAGACAAGAATAAAAAGGATGTTTTAGTCATTTTAGACCCCCCCAAAAAAAACAGTTTTTAAGTGCATACTATATTTAGAATATTTTCACCGCTTTACCTTTCCGACGGGAAATTTTACCTCGCAGAACACAGGTGTTGCCTGTTGTTTGTGTTATTGTGTAACTTTGGATTCACCAAAGTCACACAATAACACAAACAAACTAACCGATCGAGGCAGCGAGTTTGGTTGCTTTGGTGAGAACGTAGATAGCGGCTGCAGTCCCCCGTCGGAAACATAGACTGTATAGCTGTCTGACAGCGAGGTAAACTGGTGAAAATATTCTAAATATAGTGTACACTTGAACTGATATTGATTCTTTTAAGTGTCTAAAATAGGTTTTGCTGCTGCCCCCGTCCACAGCAGTTTGCAAAGCAGTTGCTTTGCTCCCGTGCTGGTACTCCTGTCTGTTTCTCCAAATCTACTGTAGGTAATACACTGACTATGGAGAAGTACCTCATACAACCCCACTTCAAAACACCTGAACTATCCCTTTAAGGAATCTGCTCCTAATTCATTCATTTTAGATTTAAATGCATTTAACAGAATACACAAAATCCCTTTTTCCAACTTCCGTACAGAAAGCATAAAGAAGTCCTGAGAACGCAAACGAGTATTGTCCATCACTTTTCTGCGTGATGAGGAGCAAGGACCAAGAACTGCCTTATATATAAATATATATATAAATGTGTCAGCAATGTTTCATGTTGGCGTCACGTCTGCATAAACAGCAAAGTCCCATTTCCTTTAAAGTCAGTGATAGGTCGGATCTGTAACATTTCCAGCATACACAAGTTGAATGCCAGCGCATTAACGTAAAGGCCGCAGCAGCTCAAGGTTAAATATGCATGTCTTGTTCTGCCTTTTAAAGAGCACTGTATTAAATGTAACACTTAATTATCATCTCTTACACGCAAAACAAGCTTGATAAACCATAAAACACTGTGAAGAGCACATTTTAAGTTGTTGAGGAGATCAATATTAAAAGGATTTTTCCCTTTAATACAACCACAATAATAATAAGACAATATTAAACCAAATTTATTGATTTTTTTTCCACTTTTATGCAAACATTCATGCTCTAAATGCATTGGAGATACTTATAAACGTATAAGTATGTTCATAAGTATTCAAGACAGCCCTACTTTCAACTGACGAAATGAAAACCTTCAGATCCTTTAATACGAACAAACTGACTCATGTCCAACCTCTCAGTAGTCTGGATCGGATGTTAATCTCTCCTCCAGCTCCATGTTGTGATCCAGATCAATATAATGGATGTATGTTCATATTTTAATCTTTCATATTACAGCTGTCGGCGAGTTTCACAACCTGCTGCTCAGGTCTTGACAGCAGTGGAGCTGTTGGGGAATTGACATCAATCAAGAGTATTTTTTTTTATTAACTTATTAACTGGATGTCTTGGATGTCCGGTGGGATTTCTCAGCAGATGTCAGCTTTCAAAATCAGTTTTTATCACCAAGATGCAGCTCTGTGTTTGTGCTCCTGTGTGTACGTGTGTGTGGAGAAGCATTGTCATGTCTGTGAAAGCGTGAAGTGTTTACTTCCTCAGTGAGACACTGACACGACCGCCCGTTCATTTGTTTAGACGTCCCATCTTCTATGGATTAAACCTCAACGGTCCCACCGTGTCAAGATGCGCACACTCGCCTGTCACATGCATCGTTTAGTGTGATTAACGTATGCTATGCTGTAATCCAGTCAGGTTAACGTTGATTTCTGCTCCGCCTCCTCGCAGATCGTCAGTGTCGGGAAACATGTCAAAGGCTACCATTACATCATGGCCAACCTGGTGAGTTTCCTTTCTTATCTTTACCACATGTACCTTCTCATATCTGCTCACCATCACCTCCCTGTACTTTCTGTCCATTTGTTCCAACGGTGTTGATGTGCAGACTGTATCTTTAAAGGTCCCATATCGTGGTCATTTTCAGGTTCATACTTGTATTTTGGGTTTCTACTAGAACATGTTTACATGCTTTAATGTTCAAAAAACACATTACTTTTCTCATACTGTCTGTCTGAATATACCTGTATTCATGCTCTGTCTGAAACGCTCCGTTTTAGTGCATTTCAACGGAATGGCAACGGAATTGCGTTGCTAGGAAACAGCTTGGGTCCATGTTTACATCCTGTCAGCTGATGTTATTTACATACACTGCAACAGGAAATAAACTGGGACACATTTAGTATGTTTACGTTTAAAACTGTGAAATGGTCTAAATATTGTATATTTGTGACATCACAAATGGACAGAAATCCTAACAGCTTGTTTCAAACGCACAGTTTCTGAATATGGGCTGTGTGTATTTCTCCATGGATTGAGTGTTTTGATACTTTCACAGTATTTATATATCACTTAAACCTGCTTTATAATATAAAAGACGTGGAAATCTCACTTTTTACAATATGGGACCTTTAAAGGGCTGGCTATAGACCCTTTTTGTGTCAACGTCATGATGACGTCACGTTGTTAGCCGGAGGCAAAACAAAAGAAAGTTACACATCTACAAACTATTAGCAACCCTTTCTCTCCATCTCTGAAACACTTCGTCACTATTGTACGACTCTCTTTTTGACTGACTTTACTGAAGGATAGTTAACTATAGACATCCAAAGATTTATACACCTTCAATTTATCTTTACAGCGCTGCTATTGGCCACCAGCCCGCTGGCTACTTAGCCAACTTAGCTTGCTAATAAAGTCTCAAGGTTGGCAAGTATGTTTGAAGGAGATGTTTTCATAGCAATGTAAAATTGATACTGTAATAGAGAGTGAATTATAACCTTTTTAACTTCCTAACAAAAACCAGCATGCAAACGGTAATAAAGGAGAATCGTGGAATTTCACTAGTATTGGTATCAACTACTAAATTTCTTGTATTGGGACATCCCCACTAAAGATCAACCAAAGCTAAAATGAGGCTTTAGCAGGCAGAGTTAGTCACATCAAGTGTGCATCTTCTAAAGTTACTTTTAGAAGAAGTTCCTCTCTGAGTTATTGTCCCTCCGCTGCAGCTCAGCAGGGAAACACAAACAGTCTCTAATGATGGAAGATGTTTGCTGAAGCCTCTTGTTACCTTCGGCTCAATGCGATGTTTTGTGGATTTTGTCCCTCATCTCTATTGGAATCACACTATGAAGGGATTTCTTCCGGGCCAGTATGTACAGCAGGAACATTTTACTTTACAGTGTCCATACGGGCTTGTGGGTATTGTATTAAAGAAGACTTGAATTCATAACCATGGCAACTATTGAGGTCTGACACAGACTGCCTTAATGTTCAGCTCCCTCTGACGGCCTCCGAGGAACATGATAAGTAGTATGGTGATCCTGGATCAGTGCTAATGTGCCTTTAGACCACCTGCTCTTATTTACCTCACAGGAGTTCAGTGGTAGTTCAGTGCTCGCCAGCTGTGATCAAATCATCAATACCTACCGAGTATTTTTTGATGTTGCTGGTTTGTTTCTTCCTACCTTCACTGGATTCAGTCCGTTCTCTCCCCTTGTCGTCCCTCAAGGGTTTTAAGGACATCAACCTGGAGCGCTTCATGCACGGTGGAGCCAACGTGACGGGCTTCCAGCTGGTCGACTTCAGCAACCCCATGGTCATCAAGCTGATGCAGCGCTGGAATAAGCTGGATCAGAGGGAGTACCCGGGCTCGGACGCCCCGCCCAAGGTATGTCAAATCACATCAACAATGCAACATCTTATTGTGATTTGGTTCTGTAGCTGTGAGCATGCAGGACATCTCTGGAAACCCTTTGGTGGTGGATTCAAGCGTGCCCTAGCCATGTGCGTCACTTTTAGTGTCCCCTGGAAGCAGTTTCTGTTGTGTTTTGAGCTTTGTCGTCAAATGTATGTTTCGTCTGTTGTCAAATTGGTGAATGTTTTCTAAATGCTGCGTTTGTGTCGTCATGAAGTTGGTGAAGATGTTTCTTCGTTTGCTTGTGTCGTGTCTACTTCCAGTATGTTGAGGAAAAAAAAAGTTGGTGCTCAAAAGCCAACTCTCAAATCCCATTTTGGTCAGTTTCAAATCTCTACAATTGGATTTTCAGACTGTAGTGAAATGAGCTGAAACCAACCCGTAGGGTGGCAAATGTGATGGCATTTGTGTGAAGAATAGTGCTACATGCTATTTGTAGTCAACAGGCTCAAACATGCAAAGCCACGGTCCTTTAATTCCTCTGGGGGTGACCGCAGTTGTTGCAACAGCGGAAAAATAGCAGATGCAGCAAAGAAAGATAATACAAGAAAGGACAGATAAGATGAAAAGGGTATGAATATATAGCAGCAGCGTGTTTGCAAGGTGTGCAGGCAGCAGCAGCACGCTGATACAGAAATGCAGTAAAAAATGTCTCTATGAAAAAACTAATAAATAACAAACTATGATAAAAACACATTCACACGGAACAAACATCGTCGTCATCGGCAGCAGCAGCAGCAACCTGCTCCGCCTCGTCCACCGCTGTCATCTGCAGAGATGTGACAGACTGACCCACTTTACATTCGTCTTCAGGCGCACAGATTGCAAATGGCACCGGGGCAAGAAGGCATCACGTCACGGTGGTCTGCAAACCTTCTCTACCCCCGCAGCAAATCTGTGTCCAACTAAGATTTCTATTTTAAAAAGCAGCTGCAACGGAGTGGAAACGGAGTGAGTGGAGCAGTGTGTGTGTGGCTGATGGGTCGGGGTGGATCAAATTAAAAGTTTACACCACCGGGCGATATCACATGACGTTATGTGTGTGTGTGTTTTTATCCCCACTCCATTTCTTGATAAATTGCTCTCTCTCCTCGAAATCCACTCAGACTAAATTACTCTGCTCCCCATTACGTTCTACGGTCTACAGTCTCAGTCAGCCCGTCTGTCTTCTAATATACTAACACTACCGGTGAGTTTAGACCTTCCTCTGGCATGTTTACTCACTTTGCAAAGACAAATGTAATGACTGGTGTGTTAAAAGTTCCAGGAATCAGCAGGTAGTGAGCTAATGAGACAGGCCAGTCACACCAAGGCTACATCCATACTTAATATGTTTTCGTTTTAAAACAAAAACGATCTCCGTCCAGACGAGCATTTAAGGGCCGTTTCAGAATTAATCTCCGTCCATACTACGCCTGAAAATGCATATCACATGACCATTGTAATGCCGGTGTAAACAGAAAGAAGTGCTAGACACAGGAATTAATGCAAAGCGCTCGAATATTAGCTTCCCTCCTGCGCATATAGGCAGTAGTAGCATTATAAAATGCAGAATTTAACAGCTGCTAGCATCGACAACAAGGTCACCAACGCTTGTAACTCATTAGTCATGTTGAAATCAACCACTGGTGGTCGAGGCTGATTGTGTTCTTCCAGAAAAGGTTCACGTGACAGGACGTGATGGAGCAGGGAAGGACACATCATGACGAAGTGAACGTGGGCGTCTGCGTCATCGTTTTGAAAGGTCTCCGTTTCTATCCGTCCAGACTAAAAAGCAACGCCGGAGTTTTAAAACTAAAACGTGGTCAGCACCATTTTCAAATGCCTCCGTTTTAGGAGCTTGAAAACGCCGGAGTAGTGTGGACGCTAGGCATAAACGTAGCAAAAGTTATACCTTTTAAACCCAAAACGTATTAGTGTGGATGCAGCCTTAAATGGTGTATGAATGACATGGTAATTCGTTAAGTTATTTAGCATGCAATAAGAAAGACGTTCTTGCTTTCGGCGTGTCATTCGGACCTGTGTGACCAGATGAGAATGGGTAAACGTTGGGACAGGGGAGTTGGGGGTGAGCGCGGTGATAAAAAACATGTCTGTTATCTTCTGACATCTGACTTAATCAGCTTGAACACACCTTGGAAATCATAAAGAGACATAAAATCAGTTTTCTGCAACATTTTGGAATATTTAGCGCCTATTTGGTGGCCATTTCGAAAAATGCAGCACCCCGATATCTATATCTTTTCATAACATATGAACCTACGTCTGTGCCAAATGCGTTGCACAATCATTCTGAATATTTCAGCTTAGCTGCCCGTATGTCACCTTGACAGTGACCTCTGATGAACGATCTTTACGCCTGGTATTAATAAGCTTTCTTAATAAGCACTTTTTGTGTTTAATCAGGCTTCATGTCTGGCATGGAAAGAATTAATCAACTCCCTCTTGCCCCGGTGTCCATGTTCGTGTCCCTAATAGCAGTGAAGATGGTCCCGGCTGTTAGTGAGTTCATCCTGCACCTCGGTTGTTGTTACTTTGGGCAGCTTGTCAAAGAGTAACAGGGGGATAGAGTGCAGCCGTCTCTGTAGAGAGCCATAATGTCACAGTGAGCAGTGGGCTAATGAATAGGATTCACCCCCAGCCGGAGGCCAAGTTAATGAACTCCTGCTAGCCGGGATAATTAATGCCAGAGAGCTACCCGGCTGGACAAAACACTCGCCTTTTCCTTTTCTTTTTCCCCGGCTCATGCTCCATCTTCCTGCCGTTTCGTCATTCACTCAATTAGTTTTGTGCCGCGCCGGAGGTGAGTTTTGGGGAAATGTATGGTTCGTGACAGAGAGAGTGATTCTTGTGGACGCAGATAATCAGAGGCAACACAGAGTCTTCAGGGTCAAAGATGGATTAGGGGAAATTGGGGAGGGTTTACACTGTGGAGGGAAATGCTCTTCCCTTCTCTTTCCATTTCCAGAAAATAATGAGCGGAGTGAAGCTGCTGCTGCTCTGCAGCAACTGAGCCGTAAGGACGGACTGCTTGGCCCTGCAGAAACTCAGCGTGCTCTCAGAGGCAGACTTACGCAGATTGTTTTTAAGGAGATCTGACCAGCAAATATTGCAGAACATTTTGCCCGTCCAGCTAAATCAGCATTTAATTGGCCTCATACCTTTTGTTAGTGTGTGTCCCCCAGTGCTGTATGTACCCAAAACAGACAGAGCAGCAGGAGGGCCTCCAGGTTACAAAGACTGTAATTTAGAAATCACACGGTGCGTCCACACCAGGTTTTTATCCCCTTTTAATAAATCTGATAGGCCAGAGTTGAGCCATAATTCCTACTGCAGTGTTTAAAGCTGTTTTTTCTTGCTAGAGAAACCTGCACATTACCCAACACACAGTAACATCTGTATCTCTGACCTCCTCCTCTTGCCTCCCAGTACACCTCAGCGCTGACATACGACGGGGTGATGGTGATGGCCGAGGCCTTCAGGAACCTGCGCAGGCAGAAGGTAGACATTTCCAGGCGGGGGAACGCTGGCGACTGTCTCGCCAACCCTGCTGCCCCGTGGAACCAAGGCATCGACATGGAGCGCACTCTCAAACAGGTGAGAGGAGAAGACATCACAACTTTCTTCCTTTTCTTTTACTTGCTTTTCTTTTACTCTACTCCAAAGTACCAAAACAAACATGGAGGTGAACACATTTTTCTTCCTGCGCTTCGTCAAGAAACAGTTACAGCTCGTAATTCCCCCATTCAGCTGGGCATACACTGTATGATTTTAGCCTGTTAGGCCGTTTAGTAATACATCCATGCCGAGATACGGGGCATCAGGTTGGCCGCTCCTCATTTGCATAAAGTTGAGGTCTAGGCTACTTTATGAAAATGAGGGGCATCCACCACAACTCGCCGCCTCTGGGAACTCCCGAAGAACTTTTAAACTAACCGTTGTTGACAGATTCAGCAACTTGGATGGCTTATTTCTGGCCTCAAGTGTTTTCAAAAGCACATTTCTGTGATGTATTGTTGTAATATAACGAGCCCCGATGTTGGTTCGGTTTGAAAATCCAGCAGCAGTCAGACTGAGTGAAAGCGTTCATCCAATCAGGTGCAGCCAGGAAGTGTAGGAGGGTGTAGCCCGTATGTTTTTTTTTGTTGGTCAGTAGACATGTATTTATACACCACTACTATCCCTTCAATGCTTGAAATAAAGCCGGGAAAACGTCCCACTGGGTTGTGGTTTCCTGTTTCATGGAAGGAGAGTACCTTATTTATTTATCCATCTATTCATGTATTCTAGTCTGGTTTGCTTCTTGGCATGTATGCCAAGTTAGAGTTTTTTTTTCATCTATTTCTAACCCTGCCTCTGGTGTTTCCTCACTGTAAATTGATGAGATATATTCCAGCATTTCCTCAGTTCCTGTTTTTATTGAATGGTGTTATTATAGAATGTTTTATTAATTACGAAGTCATTTATCGCTTTGGGTGTAGATGAGGGAGGTTTTATTGTGTGAAGCACTCTGTGTTACATTTTATTTGATGAAAAGTGCTATACAAATAAAGTCTGATTGATTGATTGACTGTCAATCATTTATCGAGTGAAACACCCATCAAGCGTCCAATACTGGGAAGCTGTGTGACCCCTCGCGTACAAAAACTCCCCCGTGGACATGTACCATGAGGGTTTGGCAGTGCTTAGTGCCCACACACAATCACTGTAGTTCCATGCGTACAACAGAATAAAATATCTTTTTGATAATAGTAATATTAATATTTTTAATTGCACTTGTCTGTTTTTGGCATGCTTTATTTTATAATTTTTGTACCATGGTAACGGAGTGCTGTCTTTGCCAGGTCTCCCTCTAAAAAGAGATTTTAATCTCAAAGGACTTCCTGGTTAAGTAAAGGTTAAATAAAAATAAACATCAAGTGTATTTACCGTCTAACTTTAAATATCATCCTGTCAAAATATGCTTTCTTGTTTTCATTTTACTTGTATTGATTGGCTTTTTTTCACCTTGTGGAAAGCTGCTTTATTACAAACTCTTGTAGGAGAAAATGGACCTTGATGTGCTGTCGTTTTTCCTTCAACCTCTCTGTGGAGTAAATGAATATTATTTCTGTTCATATCATTGTGTGCAGGTCCGGCTGCAGGGATTAACAGGTAATGTCCAGTTTGACCACTATGGCCGCAGGGTCAACTACACTATGGACGTGTTTGAACTGAAGAATAATGGACCCAGACGGGTAAAACATCACACCACACTGCTTACACTTCTGTTATGGTTGTATATTTGTCCAATACTGTATATTTTAGCATACACAATATATCCTCTGTTGTCATGTGAGGTATGTGGGGGATGGGACGACACAGTTCGTAGTGTGCCGTTTTTCTATTATCGTAAGTAGGTTGTAAAAAACAAACCTCTGCTGCTGGTGTGAGAGGATGGATGTCTGTTGACGAAATTCAGGGGGAAATGGGAAAAAGAGAGAGAGAGCACTTCTGAGAGTGATGGTGAGAGGATGAAATGAAATAGAGAGCAATCAAGGTAGAGGAGGAGGAGGAGGAGGAGGAGGGGTGAGGAAGCAGAGAGGAGTTCCCATCAATCAAAAGCTGCTTTGGCCTGTCTTCCTGTGCACAGCGAGGGTCCTGTCAGGACACAGTGTGTGCGTGTGTGTGCATGTGTGTGTGTCACAGCCTCTCTGCTACATTTTCCATGTTCCTCAATCATCCCAATGCCCCAGCACGCCGGAGGTGTCAGCCAATCACAGCTCTCCGTTCCCTCTGGCTGCCCACCAACGGCGGCCCAACCAGCAGCCAGCTGGCTCACCCAGTGCCTCCACTCCCTCTGACTTATAGCTGCTTATGGTCGCTGTCAAAGCTCTCTGTCTGTTACAAGATCAATACATCACTTTGACACAATATTGGTTCGCAGATATTCAAAAAAGAATTCACATGTGGTGCCGACCGGCGCTGCCATGTTTGTATGTTCCTCCTCTGGACGGACAGAAGATGCTGTTATTGTGACCACAACATATCATGTCTGTCAGTTCCAGTCGGTCAGTTTGACCCTGAAGGACTTCTGGAAGCTGAACATGAAATCGCTTCTGACAAAAAGAAGCAGCACGACATCGAGCTTGAAATTGTAATCTTGCTTGACGGCGTCTCGGCTGAGGAAGGAATCTCAGCATGAGGAACAAATGTTTAGAAGTTACAAAAACAAATGAGCGAGCATGAAAGTAAATTTTTGGCTTTGATAATAACAGTTTGAAAATATAATCTTAAATCTACTTACTTGCTACGTCCAAAGCTTTCAACCACAACATGCTTACAAAAAGCTGTATTAAATAGACTTTAAGTCAAAAACTACTATTTTAACAACTATGATTAATTCACACATCAATGCAGTTTTTGGAACCGTTGTTTTCATGAGGTTTTTAACACGGAGTGTGAATATTACGCGGCGAAAAAGTGGCATGCTTTATTAGTAATTTTTTCAATGAATTCCTAAATTTTTAATTAAAGGCATCAAACAATCACGTTGTGCGGAACTATATTTATAAGGTTTATAAAACAACAGGCTCCGAACCAGGACGGAAAACTTTATTACTCCTTTCAACCTCGACACCAGATCCACTCCTCCCGCTCTTACCTTTCACAATAAAAGCCCTATACCTAAAATATTCACAGGCGAGTATTTCACATTGTAGTGGTGTTAATTCGTCACGCCCCCGGTGTGTAAAGGCCTTGACTCATTATAAAATGCTTTCTAATGTGTTAGGATTCATGTTTAAAGCATTATTGATATTAACTTTAATATTAACGTGCTATAAGAAGATTATAATGCATTGTAAGCATGTTTAAAATGCAATATAGACGTAGAAAGTGTCATCATTGGTTGGTCTGTAACGGGAGTCAAGAGGTTACTGTTTAAGTATACAGTCATTTCTTTTTTAAAGGGTCAGTTCACCTAAACTAAAGAAAACATTTTTTCTTACTTTTAGTGGTGGAAAAGACCACAACTATTTGCATGACGAGATACTATTTCTTTTTTGTATTTAGGGTGAACAGAACTGTTGATATATAGGCTATAAACAACAACACGAAGGCTCCGTAGTCTGGAACACGATGGCAAACTTCATTACTCCTTCCAACCTTGACAAAGGCAGCACAGACCAGATCCACTCCTTCCGTTCTTACCTTTCACAATAAAAGCCCTAGACATATAATATTCATTAGCGAGTATTTTGCATTTTCGTGTTGTTTATTCGTCACGCCTCCAGTGTGTGAAGGCCTTAATCAGAAAGTAGTAACCACTCATTTTGACGCTTAAAAAAAAAGCTACCTTTCATCACATCATAAAGCTTCATTATACTTGTGATGTGAATGATGATTATAATGCAACATGCCTTTTGCAGTATGTCGTTATACAGTATGTTAGCACGTACACATGCACAATCTAATACTATGTTATCCCTGCAGATCGGCTACTGGAACGACGCAGACAAACTGGTACTGATCCAGGACTCTCCGTTGCTTCCTAATGACACCTCCGGCATGGAGAACCGCACCGTCGTAGTTACTACCATCATGGTAAGAGACCGGAATGTACTTGCCAACACACACACTCACAAACACATGCATTCGTATTCTTAACAAATCTGTAATGCCAGGAGACTTTATTATCCAGCACATTATATAGTTGTTGGAGCATTCATCAACATTCACAACAACCTGGCATTAAAGTCTGGTGGTCAGCTGCTCTGCTATCCTTCACCTCCTTTCCCTTGTAAGGTGCCTCAGTTTTTAATAACGTGCTTTACAAGTACAGTACTCTGTGTATTTGTACACTGTTAACAGCTATTCTTCATGAACCTTGCATTCCTGGGTAATTGCTCTTGTTTGATGCAGTATTTTATCATTGATGCACATAAAGTAAACATCCGTGATTTCACTGTTATTTGATTGGTTTAACTGTCAAATTCGTGGCCAGTAGCGTCAATCTTTTTTTCCAATTTACCTGAGAATAAACCGTCCATCATGTGTTCATGCTACACTGGACAAAATGAAAAAACACCACATGAACTGCTGGGCTTAGTCTACGTTACTTTAACATTTAACCAAACTTTACTTATTTTACATACTTATTTACATGCAAGGCTGGGATATATATGCTAGCGATTAGTATAAGTGATACACAGGCTAATTGAAAGGGTAATAGCTATCATTAGCGGTAATTTAAAATCAGTAATGTCCGGGTAAATGTTGAAGTAACTTAGAACAAGCCAAGCAGTTCATGTGGTGTTTTTTAAATGGTTCTTATTGTAACTTATTTATAGTGTTTTGTGTATTTGAAACTGTGTAAAAAGTAAGAATACTCTAGCACGTTAGAAGAACGCAGCAGTCGAGGAGTCCGAACCAATGAAATCAACGTTTAACCCCGCCTAAATTTGACAGTTAAACCAATCAAATCCCGGTGGGTGGGATTATACGTTCGAAGTTGAACCCCCCGCCCGTTATAGAGTTTGACTTCTTTTGGCTTTGTCAAAAAAAGTATGTTTTGTTGCCATCCTTTAAAGCAAAGAATGGGAGAAATCCATCATAAAAACGGTTAGAAAAAACAATATTAGCCTCAATAGACCAGAATACAGGAGCGGCAACAAGATTTGTGGTGTGGCAAGATAAACTCCTTGAACATCACATTGATTATATATGCTAGGATTTATAGTAAAAGTATCCAACGGTGGACTGATGACAAGAATGCTCAGATTTCAATACTTTACGTACGCCTGACGTCCCTTATGTTGTGTGCTGTGACTGACCAGAGTTCAGGGATCACACATGCTTTGTTACGACATGATAACAAGAGTCTTTTATTGCTTTTACTCCGATAGAAACTTCAATAAACTCCAGAATCAACTACCGTCACTTACATTCTCTTTTATTGCACCAATAAACATCTCAAAAGGTAGTCAAACAGCTGCCGTCGCTGAGGTTTTTCTTCTCATTACACGGATAAAAGAGTTCATAAAAAGAGTTTCATACAGCTACAAAATCAATCCATGCATTTTTACACATGATAGAAATGAATGGCCTTTGCATGGCATGTCAATCTCTGGCTGTAGCGGTGACTCTGACTACAGCTGAAGCAGCCAGATTTTGAGCGTACATGTGGCAGCTGAGTGGAGGAGGGAAGGAGGTGGGAATGGAGAGTCACAGCTCAGCACAATCCTCCCTCTTTTCAGCCCCTGATGAGGAACCCCATTTTAAGAAACTGAGCCCCAGTTGGACGCAAGCAGGATATGAAAAGCCCTTAATGGCAGAGTGACGGACACAGCAGCCCGAGCCAAAATGAAGCCCTAAAGACACTGGGCGAGAGGAGAGACACGGCGACTGTGTTAATGGACGCCCTGTTCAGACAAACTGAACAAGAAATGGAGCCACTCAGAGCCGTAATGGAGCCCCTCGAGAGGAAAATGAAATGCAAATGGAGGGAAAAAAGACTGTCTTTTTTTAAGGACGGTGCTCGTGAATGGACACCCATTGAGGCTCCCAAACAGCACAGTGTCTGTTTACTAGCATAAACAAGCTCCCACTACACCTGTTTGTGTGTGTTAGATTCATACGATGTCATGCCCGGTGTGTGTTTGTGTGGCAGCTTGAATCCCATCCTGATTTGAATTTGTAATTTTTCTGCAAAGATTTACGGACCCTGAACTATAAAGTGAGGCGGTACCAGAATGTGAATATGCATTATGTCTAAGAGAGTTCCTGTCTGCTCTAAATCTATCACTTTCCCCCCGACTACCTGCTCCACCGTACAGTACATTACACACTCAGAGAGATTCCTGAAAGCTTTAAAACAGCTTAGAAAGACTAATGCTCTCATAATCATCCCAGTTCATATCCATCACGCTTTTTATGCAGCATGATATTATAGTTACATCATGACGGCTGCCTTTCACCGCTTTTAATGTTTGTTTAAACTTAATGAAGTGTCCTGGTGTTATATTGCCTCCATGTCTGAGGAACTTTTAAGGAGCAGTTATAAAAGAGCAGTTCAACATGTTGGGAAATGTTCTCGTTTGTCATTAAATGGAGGCTGGTAGCTCTCTGGTTTCAGCGTGTGATTAAGCTAGGCTAATCATAACCCAGACCTGTGTTGGTGCTGTATGCACAGCAGTGAAATCACTATCAATTGTTTCATGTGACTGTCGACTTGAAGGTGCTAAATTCAACATTTAGAGCGTTTAAATAGCAGCAAACAACTATCGTCTATGTAAAGGTATAGAGGAGTAATGTCTACCTGAGCAGAGAATGAAGTCTCTCTCCCTCTGTGTGTTGTAATCAGAGCTTCTCCACACTTTGTTGACATCGCCGAGCCAGCCATATATTCTTTTAGTGCATGTGAGCGATGTGCTATGAGCTATGTGACAACACGTTAAAGCTCTGCACGAGACCCGAACCCAAACTCGTACCCATGCCTTTCAGACAGGTACTGCCGAATTTGAAACCTAACCCAAGACCCGAGGCTATGTTTTTGTTATTTCCCCCTCCAAACACAAATTTATATGCTTGCTTTTGGAAAGGTTTTCTCACAAATACAAAATAATGAATCTAACAATGGCAACACACAGTTAAAAAGCTTTTTCGATGGGAAACAGTCCAAAAGGGAGCAAGTAGTCAGACTGTAGCTACTGCTGTTTGTTAGCTCTCTGCTGGCAGCTGCTTCTGGCTTTTATTTGGATCATTATGGTTAGATTTTGACTGGTTTCAGAACCCTAAATTTGTTAGCAAGTCCATTTCATTAGCCCATTCACTTTTACTACTTATAGATCTGCAACCACCTCATGATCTTTAGTCTGGTGAAATTTAATTCAAAGTGTAAATAGCCATTATTTGTCTTAAGTTCAGAGCGCCAACGGACCTCTATGACGTCTCAGAGCTGCCTGGTTGTTGGTGCGTCAACAGTGGAGCTCCCACTGGCGAGGACGACGTCTGACTGTCATTTTATTGGCAGGATAAGGCTGAAAGCTTTGATGAAGTGTGTCTTTGGCTTCAAACTCGTCCATTGCACTTTAAACCTGGCACACTGTCAATCTGCCAGAGGGCAAGAAGTACAGACAAGGTCCTGCTATAATTATGTTTCTGTTTGACCTTTGTTGAAGGAACTCTGAGGGAGGAGGACATGTTTGGATTTTGTGGATAGAGACTGTCATGACAATGCAGCTTCATAGATGTTTTAGAAGACATTGGGCCTCATGCAAGAACCTCTCGTATGGACAGATAGGTGGTACTAGTAGTCCAAGTAAAAATTGTCCTTATAACAAGAATGGCAAGACCTTAATCTGAATGAAATTGGACTTTAATTATCACCAAAAATCAAATCATGGCTTGTCAATTTAGGTTTGACAACTGCTTTTATTGTTTAGATTTTATTGGCATGGAGTAAAATGTCGATACAATTTTGGCGTGATAATTTATACAATTCAGAAGTTGCCAGGAAAATTTCACAGATTTTCTTAAGCGAGACATTTTTTTGGCATCTAACTTCATGTCAAACCATTTCGTCTTTGTGTCACAGCTTTGCAATGACACAGCGTTGCCAGGGGTAGGGATATTCTTTTTCGGGTTCTGCTGAATTTATTATGTTAATTTAAAAAGATCTCCAACAGCAGGACTTCATTCTCCACGTTGTTCTTTTTACTCTTAGGTAACTTTTTGTGAACGAAAATTTCCCACAAAATTAGCAGCATAACCGGAAGCTTTATACAGAGATTAGGAGGCATTAATTCTGCAAATAACATAGACTGTATATAAGAAGTGGACGTAGTCAATGTGACGTCACCCATTGGTTTGTGGTCTACAATTTTGAAACCTTGAGTTCAGCATTTTGGCCATCGCTATCTTGGTTTTTGACCGTCACCATGTTGGCATTTGCCCTTTGCCATCTTGAGTTTTGACTGTTGCCATCTTGGTTTTTGGCCGTCTCCAACTTTGCATTTGGTCATTGCCATCTTGGCTTTTGACCGTCGCCATTTTGGCATTTAGCTGTCACCATCTTGGTTTTTTGGCCATCGCCATCTTGGCATTTAGCCGTCGCTATTTTATTTTTCGGCTGTCACCATCTTTGGTTTTGGCTGTCACTATTTTGTTTTTTGGCTGTTGCCATCTTGGTTTTTGGCCGTTGCCATCTTGGTTTTTGCAACCAGAAGTGACACGAGAGGGTGGAGCTAAGTGCGCTGAATAAACGCCAAAATGTTACAATTAACTTTTATGAACTGAAAACACACCGTGAAAGGGTTAAAGTTGTAATACGAAAACACGGACAACTCCCAGACCGGACAACGCCGTGGTAGCAACCTGTCAATCACAAGGTAGCCCCGCCCTAAAGCATCCCCTGCTTTATGGTCTATTTGACTCTAATTGGGACCATAATTTACTAAATGAACATCATGCTGTATTGAAGAAGACTTGAAACTAGTGATTGAGACCATAAACTCATGTTTACAATGTTTACTGAGGTAATAAATCAAGTGAGAAGTAGGCTCATTTTCTCATAGACTTCTATACAATCGGACTTCTGTTTGCAACCAGAGTAGTCGCCCCCTGCTGGCAGTTAGGAAGAATGTAAGTTGGCTTCACCTTTCAGACCCGGAGGTTGACGCCTGGCTAATAATCACATCAGCATTCATTAGGTTGAAACCAACCATTTACAAAATATTTTTACATTGAATAGAGTTTGCTAAATCCGGCTAGGAACCGTCGTTTGATTTAATCTTACAAAGAGAGATTTTGGGTAATAATACAAAAATGGTCTTGCATGAGGCCTGTTGTATGTTTGTGGCAACATAGGTGTGTAAATGGTAACTAGATTACATTAAAAAAGAGAAATAAGCAGCTTTTATTTGTTAAAAAAAAGAGAAATGTCGTGATTTATAAAACCATGCTCTAATTTTCAGTTTTGCTGCAGGTAGCAAACTGTGACTACTGCAAGTGTACAGGTTGTAAATGAGCAACAACATTCATTAAAGCCCCATGGTGATCTAAAACCCTTGACAAGGCCGTAATGCCCCACTGCAGCAGCCGGTCGAGTGCACTTCATGTAAAAAAGCACAGTGGACATTTGCAAATATTTTTCTATTTGTGCTTTAAATGTGCTCCCTCTTTTCAATGTCATCCAAACACATTAAATTACAAATAAAAATGGGATTAGTGCCTCAAGTGGCTACTGATGACTGAGACCCAGAAATGAGTCACTTCCTGAGAAGCATTAATGTGTGTTTGCTTCATAATATTATGTTTTTGCGGTCAAGTTATTGTAAAATATGGAGCATAATTTTGCTGCTTTTTACGACTCACATTCAAACTGAATGTGTAACAGATTGTTTATCTTATATGATGCACAAAACGCACAAAACCAAACTTGTGTGGCAGCATACAGTATGTGCGTGTCTGTGTGTTGCGCCCTGATGTACGTACGTATGGATTTGTGACATCCAAGTGGGCCCTGTAATGCGTGTGTGCTTTTAATGGCATGTTTAATTAGTCTCATTAGGCGGTGAGTGAAGCGGTGTGGTTGGGAGTATTGACCAGCCTGTCAGCCCTGCTGGCCTTTGCTGTGAAGACCTCTGAAGCGCTGCTCTCTTCTCATGCCAGAAACACTGACTGCATCCTTTATCTCCGCCACACAGCGCTGTCATACACCCGGCTATCATACATCACGGTGGATTAGGGATGTTTCCTCCTCTCGTATACATCCAAAACATCTGCAGAGATGAACTTGTAAATTGAGTCATGAATTCTATTTTTCAGCCGTTTTTGCAGCGTTGTCAGTGGAATAGAAATAGAATAGGAGGTAGAACAGACAGTGAACTTGCCAGGAAGAGAACGAACGAAGCCCTGGAGATGGTCGTGTCTAGAAGAAAACTTTTTGCAAAATCTCTCGTGAGACTCGCTGCCCAACAACCTATCCTAACATTAACTATTCAAGTTCAATTTTCTTTGCAATTTGTGCTTTACCTGCTGGAAACGACCTCTAGAGACGGATAGCTAGGTAGCTTGTCCTTCTCTGGAGCGGCGGAGAGTGAGGCGGAGACCCGATGTAGCAAATGATTCAGGGAGATCTTTTAAGTAATTTGCTAATTCTAATCTATTTATCAGCAGACATGGAAATAAAGTATATCAATTAACTTTGTAATCTTTTCCTGGAAAATGTATTAAATAGATTACTAGTTATTTATTGCTGCTTATTGGGAAATAGCGAAATATAATTATTAAATAATGTTTATAATAGATATAAAATAGTAATAATAATAATAAAAGTCCAGAGTCAAGACAGCCAAACAAAGTCATTTTTTATAAATTTTGAGGTACATATTGGGGTAATTTGGCAGTTAATTCCAATAGGTTACTTGCTAATTATCATCTAATTACCATGAAATTTGTGGACCTGTAAAATGAAGCCAACTCTATTATATTGGCATTTTTCTTGTGCTAGAGCACGAGGTTGTGGAAACAGAGATTTCAGATTCTGAATGTCTTATTTTGACTCTAAACCTGCACCATCATTATGTCGTACAGTAACTTTTTATTGAGCTGCGGGCTCAGCCGAACATTTGCATCTTCTCCCCTCTGAGGAGTCTTTGGTTCTTTACTCTGGCCCGGGGCAAAGTCAAGCCAACACGTCTCAGGGGAATAAATTACTCCCGACCTCCGCTGCCAGGGCCTTCCATGACAAAAGTGATTTGTTTGGAAATATGAGCGCAGAAAGCTGGCAAGGTTTCCGATTATATCATGTTCTTGGTCATCTATAAGCGCCCGCTGGTCACAGACTGATGTAGCCACCCCTGATTACTGTAAATGTACAAGTGGAGTCAGGCTTGTTTTAAGTGTTAAGTCATTCAGTCTGACTATAGCTCATTTCTCACTTCCCTTCGGCTTTATGTCTGCCTCCGTTTCTGCTGAGTCATACTTTCCTCCCTTCTCTTTAAGTCTCTGCGTATATCATGAATCCACATTAACACATTGAGGATTTCTTTTCCTGCCTAAACTCCCTCCGCGTGAGGCTGTCATTATGATTACACAAGAAGCCCCTTTCTGCTGTACACGAAATTATCTCCCAGCAGTCGGGATCAAGTTAGTTTAAAATCATTACATTTAAAGCTGCACTAAGCGATTTTTTGACTCTGATAAACTCATGTGGCAGTGGAAAATGTAAAGTTTAATTAATTAGTTAGTGTGCTCCAGGGATGACATATTTTTGTAGGCAAACCAGGAAGTTAGCATTGCCCTGGTTCTCTCGACAAAAAGCCCCATGGGATTGTTCCATTGGGTTTTAGATTATTGCAGAAAATAAGCTCTGTGGGAAACATTTATGATACACATTTTGTTCAGAAAGATAATCTCCACTAATGAACACCACTTTTATGGTTATTACAGAGTGAATGCAATCTCCAGAAGTAAAAATCTAACGTTTGGCTATAAACGAACAACACCACGAACGCACAACGAGGCTGTAAAGTTTAGTAGTCTCATTTAGCCACTTGTTAGCAACCGCCCTTTTAAAGACACGTAAAAGCTTCAAAATTCACAAGTGGATTATTTATTGATGTATTTTTTATCGTAGAACGAAATGTTAAAATCTCTTCAGCTTGTGTTAACCACAGACCTTATTTCAGACATCTAACTAAAAACCCATTTACTTCCAGATGAGGGAACCAGAAGTGCTAAAATACTAACTCATTTCCAGGTTTTAGGACTCATTCCTGTAGCACTCAATAGAGGTGCAAAGTGGGAGAATTTATTTTGGAGTCCAAGTTAGCAGAAGGAAAAGTCTTGTTCATTTTCTGCAGATAATATTAGCGTCTGAAACTATGTCTGAAATCTTAGTATGAAACCAATAATACACGAATTGCACTATTTCTGGAAAATTACAGTCATGGATGTATAAAGAGAAGTGGATACAGTGCCAGATACAGAGTCCCGTAAACTTGAGTATATATATAGTATTCTGAGTATATAATCACCTGGGTTATCCGGAGATCTTCCGGATCCATTGGGCCCATAGAGCAGGCGCAGTATTACATTATTACAGAATTACAGTTCAATGCGTCCAAAAATATACAAAATACAAAATGCATCGTGTTTATCCTGCGCAACCCTGTCTCCTAGAAAATTACATTCCCATACAACTAAATTACATTCTTAATTACGGTCGCAGTTTTAAACACTTTTAAACAGTTTTAAACATGTGGTTAACGCTATAAATTGAATCAAAACCAAATAAAAAAATGCAACAACATAACTTGGTTAGGTTTAGTAAAAACAAAAAACATCATGGTTTTGCTTAATATGACCACATTTGTTACGTTATTTAACCTACGGACATAAATTAATCATTACAAACGTATTTGTAATGCATCAAAAACAAACATCAAAATACGTTTCCCCTCAAAACGTAATCCACAATGCAGTTTTGTTGTATGGGAACGTCATTTTTAGGAGACGGGGCTGCTCCTTGCGGCCTAACAAAGACGTCAAATATATTTCCTACCTTATATAACATTCAAAGCCTACGTTGTGTACATCCGTGTTTGCTAGCTTCTTCTGCTGCATTTCTATGTTACAAGAGGTGTTACTGCCACCATGTCTTTCAATGAAATAGCATGACATCATCAGCAAAAATGCATCACCTGCATGCTCGTACAAACAAAAACATTGCTCCATAGCACTCGTAGTGGTCACAACCTGCACAGGGTTTCCTTTAACCTCAACCCTGGTTAATGAGCTACAGCTCCTGCTTGTCATTCTGTTGTTTGTTGGTGTGTCGATGAACCATTGTGCGAGCCCTCATGTCCGTGTGTCTGTCTGTCTGACGGTTTGGTTCACTGGTTGTGTAGGAGGGTCCCTATGTGATGCTCAAGAAGAACTGGGAGATGTACGAGGGCAACGACCAGTACGAGGGATACTGCGTGGACCTGGCCTCGGAGATCGCCAAACACATCGGCATCAAGTACAAAATCTCCATCGTTCCCGACGGAAAGTACGGCGCCAGGGACCCGGAGACGAAGATCTGGAATGGCATGGTCGGGGAGCTGGTGTACGGGGTAGGAGCTTTTGTTTGTTTTACTCTCTCTGTGACAGGAAGTGATTCTTCTCCCAGCTACTGAAAGCACTATGAGCTTTTCATCTAAGCTGACTCATCTCATTCAAACTTTCATTTATCAGAAAGATTCATGACGGTTTTTAGAGACAATACTGTGTCTTCTTCTCGGCAGCTTGGCTTGGCTTGTTCGTAGAACTGGAAATAGACAGAAATTAGTCACAATTCGTTCATTTTAAACTGTAAGTCCATAATAGCAAAGATATATTAAATAGACAACATAATTTGTTCATCATTTCTTATCCTAATGACCTTTTGGTAATCATAATAAAGCCATAGAAATATGACTTTAAAATGTAATTATGGAAACAACTTATCACACATTCCCAAATAAAAGACAGTAGACAAATAAGTAAAGGCCGTTAGGAAGCAAGCTATATTAAAAAGACATAGCTCTCATAGTAAATTAAGCTTAATGAGCCCTTTCGTATCTCCATCAGTACAACAACAAGTCATGTCATACCCACCGATCACTAATCGCTTCTACTTTTTTGCTTCTCTTAAAGAAACTCAACACGTCTTGCAAATATTTCAAATTAAAAGCGAACCAGGAACAGGAGTTATTGAGCAGCTGGAAGACTTTTATTATGAAACATCACAAAGTTTTGAGTGTGTTGACTGTGAAAAAAAAATAAAATCAACAGGGATTTGGACAATTATTACAATTTAATAACATACCAAACATATAATTAATACGCTCTCATCAAAACCAACCAGACTCCAGTCAGAGAACAGGAGCTTTAACTCGCTGATCATGGAAACACACGTCACTCAAACTCGACAGATACAAAATAAAACTCATCAAAACCGTCTTTGTTAGTCTTTCCACTGTTCCATCAATCACAAACTCTGGTTTGGTCAAAATAAACCCTTAATTCACCGAGTTAGATGTGAAAAGAAACGGACGTTACATGCTCTCCTCAAAGCCACCAGACTCCATTGACAGAAACAGTCATTTTACCTCGCTGATTGTTGAAAAACACATCAAAACCGTCTTGGTTAGTTTTTTTCCACTGGTTTGAGAGTTTGAAAGAGAGGCTGAATAACAGATGTAAAAAAGAAGAAACCATAACATTTTATAACATTTACTAACGCTATTTTCCGGCGCATTTATGACATTGAACGTTACACAACACAAAAAAAAGAAATACAGAAAGGCATACTCGTCTACTAGCAATGAGAAAGGAGTCTAACCCATATTTAAAAACGCAAAAATAGAAGCGACTAGAAATAATGAGTGAATGAAAACAATATTTTTTGTGAGAAACTCAAAGCAACAAAGTGGTGAGTGAGACGTGTTGTTGTTGTAGTGATGAAATGATCCTGAATTTATCCTGACAACAGGTAAACAGGAAGCGTTCAGTTTGCATCAACAGCGAATGAAAACAGGAGCAGATCATCTTACTAAAATGTGATGATATGAATGCTGGTTCTCGCCATATTTTAAAAATGTACAGTAGTTAAAACGATTCTACAGTATATAAAACATGTCTTTTTGAGTGCAGAATAAAGCGTTTACTGGAGGTTTAACTGGACAAGGAGTCTCTGTACAAACAGTATTTCCTGATCTGCAGAGTTAATCTGTGTCTGAAGCTCCTGTGTGTTGTTTACTGTGTAGATAATTAAAACCCATCCAGCAGTCTCTGGTGGTTTTAATGCCTGCAGGAATTAGTGGAGCGTTAGAGCTGAGCTTTTGGAGGGGGGTTAAAGAAGAAAAGCGGAGGTGTGGAGCTTGTTAGAGAAGCTCTGAGGTGACGTTTTGATTTGAGGGTGAGCGAGGTGTCTTTCTGCTGCTGACCTTGCAGTGGGATCAAAGTGGATTCAAGCCTGAGGTTTCAGGTTTGGGACAATGTTGGAAAGACATCAAAGTGAGGAAAGAGAGGAGAGTTCTTGTACTTGAATGTTTTTGAAGGACAAAAACACAATAGAAAGTGAACATATGGTCACTAACACGTAATTGGATTTAGGTTCAATCAAAAATATGTCAAACAAATCAATTATATATTTTTTTCCTTCTGTGTCACTGATGGAGCAGCCCGGTCACACGAAAAGGCGTATGAATGACACGATGATTCGCAACATGGAATAAGAACGCTGCTCTTGCTTTTGGCGTGTTATTTGTACGCCGTGTAGTATTTATTGACTGCAGTGTAAACACATCCATGTAAATATGATACACTCAGAGTTAGTGATGTAAAATAAAAAGTGAGAGAGGCTGCTTATGGCGAGCAGGTCAAACAAACACAGGACTTTCAACCTGTTTTCTTTTGTAAGTGACGTGAGTGACGTGTTTTGCGTCATTCTGTTATATTGTTTCGCTATGTATTTCACTTAGTTTACGTACTTATTTTTAGCCCAACCACAAAGTTTTTCTTAAACATAACAAAGCGGTTTTGTTGCCTAAACCGAAAGGCTGGCCGACATAAAAGATTTTTCAAATCTTAACAGAGAAAATGTGAGAGAGCCCACACATAACGTCATGTTGTGTTAAATTTAACAGTTTTGTTCCTATAGTGTGTGGAGAGCAACGATTTGGCCAAAACAGCAACAACACCACACACTAACAGATTCATTCATGAACAACAACTTTCACAAAATCTCTCGAAAATCTCTCGTGGCGGACGACGGACAGGAAGAATTAGCAATGTTAGTTTTTACTTTGTACTGAAAATTCATGAAGGATGGATGGATGAAGTCATGGAGACACGTTAAATAAACACTTGTGTTATTGCCACAAATCAACAAGTTGCTCCTCCATTTCTGAGCTCCATCTTACTGCTACTTTATGCTTCACATTTTGCATTAGCTCATGCATTAGACGCTGCCGCCGTGACGGCAGTGGTTGTCCTTCCTTCTTCAGTCAGCTTGGTTCTCTATTGGCTATCGTTCTTTCCCACGTGACTGCGTCATCGTCTGTCCTCGGCTGTCCTCCCCACACACAACAGGATAGACTTCTGAGCCGATTGTAGAATGTAAAAAACACTCTTCACATACCTCACACCACAGGAATATCTGGAAAGATAATCTTTAGAACCATCAAAAAATCAGGACTTTGCTGACGATTGTCGAGAGGAATCAAGCCTAGACTCAGCTTGATTCTCGTGTAGTGTGTACCCGGCTTTGATGAGTGGTTTGTTGCCTAAACCTTACTGCAGATGTCACCGTAGTTATGTAGCGAGACGTATAAATGACACGCAAAAAGCCTAAAATGACACGCGGATCATCCTTGTAATGTTGTGCTATTTATACACCTTCCCATGAGATCAGGTTGGATGGAAGCAGTAGAACAATTTAACCTTTATCCAATTTTCAAATTTTCTTTTCCCCAGAAATCATTCTCTCCTGAGCAAGAAAAGATTTAGCAATAGCAATTTGTTTGAGATGAATTCGAGACCAGTTTTTCTAGTCCATTTTTTCTTTTTTTTGATGAGCTAAGTGGCATTATCACAAAGTGGCATTTTCCTCGCCTGCGCCTCTTTGGTGCTGCAGTGACTCACCGTGAAGCGAGTGCGAGGAGAGGCACAGTTCGGGATCTGTCAGGACTGATCAAGCACTACACTGCACTTTTGGTGTAAAGACTAACCAGGGTGGATCCTGAGCAAAGGAATAAAAAGTGCAGCTGTGTTCTCTGCTATTTCCATCCCTTCAAACAAGCACACTGAGCAGAAATACATCCTGTCCTGAAGCCTTGCTTTGAACGGACGACATGATGCTCAAAATACCATCAACTCAGAGCAGGGAAACTTAACATTGTCCTTTGTTTGTTGTTTGCTACGGTCGCTAGGTAGCAAACAACGGTCTCTGCCCTCTTCTTTTAATCCTCCTTTTGGTGATCACCCATGTGAATAGATGACAAAACCTACTATTGGGTGTAGCAGGGCTCTACTGACCCACATCTATGAGGCTGATAAGTAAGAGATAATGTACAGCGAATAGGTCATTGTTGCAAAATAAACTTTTATTTCACAAAGCACGTAAAATGACGCTCCAAGGGAGGTCATCCTGTTACCAATCAACAACCTGCAGAATACAAGATGGAAATAAACACGATCGCCTGCAATATTTTAATTGTTTAAAATGTGAGTTTTGCTCAAAGAAAACTGAATATCAAATCAAGCGCTTCCTGAACTAACAGCCACCAGCGGGTGATCGAAATGTTTTGGCTTCACTTTTGGGTATAGATATTCTCTATACAACCAATGTGTTTATGATTAAATTGAGAGCATAGAATTGTTTATCTAGATCTTAATGTTGCTAATTTTGCTCTCAAAGTGCACCAGATTGAAACATTTAACTTTAAACAAAAGGGTAGGGTGAATATTCCTGAATTTTTTCATATTACAATATATATAGCAGAAAAAATATATAGCAATGTAAGTTTTTCCCAACATCGTGTAGCCGTAATTTGTACATTAGCAGGAATGTAGCATGGCATGGAAGTGAAAACAACTTCTTTATTTTAATGTGAAAGTGCAATAAAAATATGTTGTCGCTAAAATCAGTGAATAATTGTGATCTCAATATTGATAAAAATAATCGTGATTATCATTTTGGCCATAATCATGCAGCCCTACTCCTGCAGAGGCTGCAGTTATTGTTTTTAAGAAACCTTATAAGCAATTGTTTTACTGCTTAATTTTTCATTTTACATAAGAAAGTAGAGATAACCTAGGCAACTAGTGTAGTAATAATAATAATAATTTATATAACACTTGTCAAACTTAAGTGCAAAGTGCTTTCCAGATTAAAAGATTTACAGAATAAAAAGAAATCTGAATCCCATGTAAGCTCCCCCTATATGACATATAAACATCAGGAATATGAGAGCACATAAAGCAGCACTGAGTCTTTACATAAAATGGATGTGCAATTGCAAAATAAGAGAAATAACTAACTAAAATGACAAGACGCCGTGGGTTGTTTTTCCTCCTGTCCTCCCCAATTTTTTGAGTCACCAGCCGCCACTGCTGTGCACCAGTGTGTGTATAGCGAGTGTTGCACTATAGAGTGTATTATTGGGGGAATAGGGGAAGCTGGCAGCTTCTTCTACGGCGTTCATGGGAACGTCTGAGGACATGGAAGCTGTCAGCACTTTGCTTAGAGACCATTCATTTCTTCCCCCGGCAGCCTCCGTGCTACCACCACAAAAGCCCTGCCTCCTTTTACCCTGCCATGTATTTTAGCGCACACCAAACACCCCGAGGCTGTCGTCTTAGTGCATTTTGCTGAGAATGAAAGAACTTAAATCTCTTTCATTTTTCGTCCCTGTTTTCTCCTTTTCCTACCTCTTTAAGTGTCAGTAATGAAACCTTGCTGATTTTAAGCCCTTTTGCTCCCAAGCCGGCCGGACAAGGTCACGAGTGTTGCTAAGTCACAAACTGTAATCTGGTTTGTGGATTCTCTGCAAGCACTTTTCCCCACAGCTGCAAACCTCAGAGGTGCCCATTTTTTTTGCCTTCCTGTGCTGTAAGCATATTTCTCTGACACATTATTTTATCCTCCCTGCAGTTCCAGCTAAGCCTCTCAGCCTCAGAGCGGGTTTCTTTCTCAATTTCTTTTCTTCCCCTCTCTCTGTCTTAACTTGATCACTCCGAGGTGTATTCAGCCGCCGTCTAAACTTTATCGCTGTGAGATTTGTTCAGTCGGGGGAGAAATTCCGATAGCTGAGCAGAAAAGAAAAGATGGTAATTGTTGTTTTGTTTTCTGATGCCTGGCTGGCTCGCTATTGGCCTCCGGCGTGTCGTATCTGTGACTAAGTGATGTTTGATTGTTGCGTGGCCCGGCTCAGAGAGATGATCCATCATTTGCGTTTGTTTCATCATTTGGATTTGCTCTCATTCAGACGGCTGATCAGATTGCTTTTTTTCATCCACAGAAAGCGGAAATCGCCGTGGCCCCATTGACTATCACGTTGGTCCGGGAGGAGGTGATCGACTTCTCCAAGCCCTTCATGTCGCTGGGCATTTCCATCATGATCAAGAAACCCCAGAAGTCCAAACCGGGGGTGTTCTCCTTCCTGGACCCGTTGGCCTACGAGATCTGGATGTGCATCGTGTTCGCCTATATCGGCGTGAGCGTGGTGCTCTTCCTGGTCAGCCGCTTCAGCCCGTACGAATGGCACACCGAGGAGCCCGAAGAGGGCACCGACGGTCCGCCAAGCGACCAGCCCCCCAATGAGTTTGGTATCTTCAATTCCCTCTGGTTCTCCCTTGGCGCCTTCATGCAGCAGGGATGTGACATCTCCCCGAGGTAAGACGACGCACTGTCATCTCAAAAAAGTACAACAGTTACTGGATGCTACAAAGGCTGGGGACACATTACATGACTGTTAGGCCAATTATAATCGCTATGTGCCATCACGTCCGACTGGATTGTGTCTGGACAAGTACTTAAATCTATCGCCTGCCAATCCAGTTAAGACCTTCATCATCATTTCAAACACGTTTGATTGACGCACGTCTCGACACCCTCCAGTGACAAGCAGTAGAAATCAGTCTGTTGTTCAGTCTTGATTTTGTTAATCATCTTTAATTGTTATTGGCACAAAGAAAACGGTTGTTTTTAAATTCAGATAATCTGTGCAACAGGAATATTCTGCTGTTATTATGACAGTGTTTTTTTAATATGTTCCCGCTCCTAACAGCTGTGTAGTGTGTCCTTAGCTTGAGTCACAACTGATGTTCACATTCAAGCTGTAGCTTCCATCATAAACTGCGGAAATAACCTAAAAAATCCTCCCATTGTGACTTTTCTTATTGATTTATTGAAGGTTAAATCCACTTGAACTACGATTATGATTTATATATGATACATTTCCACCATAATCATGTAATAGTTTAATCTCTGGATATTATTTTATTTACTTGCAGTACAGTATATTACTCTAAAGGCCTTTACACACTGGGGGCAGTTTTTTTTGCATATTCTTGTCCTTCATTGGTCACGCCCTCGGTGTGTAAAGGCCTTAATGCTGTGAAAACCTCATAATTTAGTAACTGTCAAACTTCTTAAAGATTTGATTTAATTTAAGATTTTGGATTATGTCATTCTGTATTGGTTGAACCTAAAGATGAAAACAAAAAAAGGAATTGTGGTTCAAGGAATAGTTCGAGCTTTGGGAAATACGTTTGTTTGCTTTCTCTGAGAGTGAGATAGAAAGATCGATATCCATCTGTGTGTTATGTGCAGAGCTGTTAGCTTAGCTTAGCATAAAGACTGAAAGCAGGTCTGAACAACGAGCCTAACTCTGTACAAAGTTCACATAAATGCCTACCAAACGATTCTAAAAAGCTCTTTAATTAACATGTATATCTTGTATGTTTCTGTACACAAACAGAAATGTAGTACATGCTGAGTTACATGATGTAACTACGTCTCGACGAACAACAATTTATCTTTTCACCCAGTACTTCAAGAAGCTCCACACAGTTGGTTGTACTTAGCTCCACCCTCTCGTGTCACTTCTGGTTGCAAAAAAACAATATGGTGACGGCCAAATGGCCAAACTGGCAAACTCGAGGCGTCAAAATGGAGAACATCGTCAACACTGCCTTTAACAAACAGATGTGATAAATAAGCATATTTTCCAAGCTGCTGAACTATTCCTTTAAACTTCAACTAATTACACTAAACACTATTCTCTTAGTTTCTCTTTTGTTGACTCAACATTGTGGAGATGAGGTTTTCATCTGCCACAATGTACGTCATCTTACCAATTGTAGCCTACTTATGTTATTTAAATAAGTTAATGCATATAACCTGCTGTCTATGAGTGGTAAGTTGCATGGGAACTGTAGTTGAAAATCACAATATAAAGGTATTAAGTACTGTGCTTGTGTTGCACTACAGTGTCTGCTGCTCATGCTGTGTGTATACCTGAACGTGGTATCACACTTGTTGGTTGTATCTGTGATGTGTTTGTGAGTCAGAGAGAGAGAGAGAGTCTCTGCTAGTATTGATTTCTTGTCTCTCTCTCTCTCTCTTCTGCAGCCATATTGTTCTTCACTGTCTGACCTGCATACACACTGTGTTGTCTGCTTGTAAGGGAATTAGTTTGTCTCTGCGTCTGTCAGCTTCAGCGGTTGTGAACGAGCGACCGCGGTTGTGTAGAGCTGCTGTCTGCTCCATAGTATATGACTCATTAAGAACAAGGTGTTGTCTTCCACCGTGTCTGTGACTTCTCTTCCCTTTGTCCAAATTACGAGACTCAATCCCAGCAACCCTTATGGGCTTCAGACCAGCAGGCTGGCGTCTAGTGAGCGAGGCGTACTTTGGTGGAAGGGTGGAGAAATTGGAGCTCTTGTCTTGGCTGTGTTCCTCTCCAGCATTTAAGGGCTGGTCGTCTTTGTTTTTCAATCAAAGATCAGGCTTCCTGTCCGTCATCACACACTGCTGACGTCCACTGTCATGGTCAAACCTGGTAAAGCCTGTAATTCTTAATAGTTTCCCATTTCCTGTAAAGCCTTTTCTTAGCTGCTTTGTCAAGCTTAAAGTTCCAGCAGATGGATTGTTTGGGTTATTTTAAGTGACTCCCATATATAGTTATTTTTAAGTCTTTCATATAATATGTCTTTTATCTGCTTTAAAGGGATAGTTCGGGTGTTTTGAAGTGAGGCACTTATCCATAGTCAGTGAACTAGCACAGTAGTAAAGCAATATACTGCTGTGGATACCTAAAAAAATCATTATCAGTCTAAGTGTACGCTATATTTATAATATTTTCACCGCTTAACCTTGCCGTCAGACAGCCCTTTCCGACGGGGAACTGAAGCATCAATCTTTGTTCTCCCCAAATCTACCAGACTCCATTTAAAAAGACAGTAATTTCTCTTCGCAAAACACAGGAGTTGCCGGTCTACCGCTGCCTCAATCGGTTAGTTTGTGCTACTGTGTGACTTTGGTGAATCCGAGCTAACCCTTTAAAACACCAAAGTCACACAATAGCACAAACAAACTAACCGATCGAGGCAGCGGGAGACCAGCGACTCACGCGTTCTGCGAGGTAAAATTACTGTTTTTTCAATGGAGTCTGGTGGCTTTGGTGAAAGAAAACGGCTTCAGTTCCCTGTCAGAAACATAGGCTGTACATCTGTCTCACAGCAAGGTAAACTGGCAAAAATATAAAAAATATAACATGCACTTAAACTGATATTGATGTTTTTAGGTGTCTAAAATCCGTGTTGCTGCTGCCCTCGTCCACAGCAGTACATTGCTTTGCTCCTGTGCTGGTCTGTTTCTCCAAACTGGAGGCGTGCCGACCGCCATCTACTGTAGGTAATACCCTCACTATGGATAAGTACCTCATACAACCCCACTACAAAACACCCAAACTCTCCCTTTAAGCCCTTATGGTATGGATCTGTAATAGAGTTGGTAAGATTTTAGGAGATGAAAGGAGAACCAAACCAGCCTGTATCTTTCAGCCTCCCCCACACCAGAGGAGAACACAAGATGGAGGATCCCGAGGTACATTATAGCCTCACGTAAGCAACCTTTAGAGGAGACTGTAGTGGGCCTAAGCACACTTTATTTAAGGAGTACACTTGCTTTGTTCACATGTGTGCAGACCACCCAACCACCCACCCACCACCACCACCATAACCACCCTCCGCCTGCCACATCTCCGCCTGTGTACTGCAGATAAGGACTTTAGAGCAGCACAACAATGTCGGCATCAGAATGAAAAGTCTACATTTCAAACCTCTGTGTCTCTGGCCGCTGCATTCCCCCCCCTCTTACCCTGTCACTGCTAATCCCACGGGCCTCTCCCAATCCATCAGCACCGAGCCCCAGAGCTCCGGAGCGCTTCCACTCCAGTTTAGCCTGACAGGGCAACATGCAAATCCCCCCTCACACGGGGGAGATTAGATGGCGCGGTGGGAGTGACAAGGGCAGAGGTGAACGGGACGAATTTTGGGGCCGAGGGCTGCAGTGCTCGCTCGTGTGTTGCAGTCACGAGCTGGCTGGACAGTGGAAACACGGTCTGCATGCTGAAACTTTTGGGAGGCTACAAAAGGAAGAAGAACTTCATGAGCTGTATGCATCATTTACAGTTTAGGGTAGCAGGTTTGGGTAGGTTTAGGTTTCATCCAGGACACAGATACCGCAGCTACAGCTTATTATCCAACAGCTACGGTATAAAACGACTAGCCACTGGGCAGAAGAAGTCTCCAGAGCTGGGTTATCTGCTCAACATTTGACTCATTTCATGACACAGCTCCAACAGGAACGGCAGAGGTTGAAATAGTAGTGAACATCTTCCCCTCCTTCTCTCTTAATAAGGGTTAATACTCCCCTCCTGCTCCCTCAAGGCAGCCCATAATAATTAACTCAGTGATTAATATCCTGGTCTCTGATGGTAATGTCTCCGTGGTAACAGGAGGAGAGGGGAGCTTAAATGAAACGGTGACACGATCGTCTTTTTAATTGACTACAAATCCCAGATGAATAGAAGTGAAGTTTTTCTGTTGTTTTCTCTGCAGGAAGTCAGAAACTATCAACATGAACATGACGGTGTGTGACAGGTCATTCCAGTCTGTTTTCAGTCACTTCCGTCTCCTCGTTTCACATGGCTCATCTTTTTCTGCTGAGTCATAGTCGCCCCGTCTCTGGCGAGCTAATGAGGACGCTGTGATTGGCTTGATTAGTCCTGATTAGCTCCGAGCAGCGTGCATGCTGACGCGAAATCTCCTGATGGCAACAGATGAAGCGTAACTTTTAATTTGACTTGTGTGTGAATTTAGGCTGAAAAAGAAAAAATGACTTTCAAGTGGTCTATCTGCACGATTCCCATTATTCTATTAATTCAACGCCAATTAGCTTTGATATCCAGCTGACACGCCACCGCCGCTCTCCTGCGTCACTTATTGCTGATGTCAGCAGTTCTTCGTCGTCCTTCACACTCGGTCGATTTGTTGCACTGTTCTTGCAAATTACGGGCATCGCTCGAGGCTCTGATTGCATCTGTATGTACAGTCGAGAGCCAATTTACTGTCTCCTGCTTTGATGTCATGGCTAATTAAGTAGCTTTCATCAAAAAACAAACATCCCCAGTTGCCATTGAAACTCTTGTTTGTGGAGCCGCGGTTGTTTTAGCTTGTGACCACATTGAGTGCCCCAATGAGTGCAGGTCTATGAGGTCGAGAGAGCTAAATTGTGCTTCATTTAAACCATTTTAGAGGTAAAACAAAAAACGGGAAAAGAGCAAAGATGTTAATAATGTTCAATAGCAATTTATTTATTTTATTTTACCTTTATTTAACCAGATAAGTCAATGGACGACTCCATTTCTAACCGAACGTTAGCTATGGTTGCACACTGTTAGCGGATTTTCCCGAAAAACCCGTCCCGCAGAGCAGTCTACAGGCTGATAGAGGAAACCCAGAAAGTCGCGGAAGGTCTCATTTTTTAGGTTAGGTTACAACCTGTTCTCACATTGGCAACAAAAAACGATTGAAAAACATTTATACGTTTAAAAACTTACACACAGTCCCTTTAATTTGCTCAAAACGTCTCCAACATCAACAATATGTCATGTCTTGTGACAGTTTTCATTCACAAATTATTTCCCGTTGCTTCATATCTGCAGTTAATGAACTCAACACTTCATATATTTCACATTAAACATTTTTACAGTAGCTCAAAGAGCATAATCCCCCCGTATTCAAATTTCCCCACTGTGGGACTAATAAAGGAATATCCTATATCCTAATATCCTTATCTTATCTTCTTCAGCAAGGCTTTTAATGTGAAAAATCAGCAGGAAGAGTTGAGTTTTGCTGTCTGTAGTTTAGCAGTGATGGAAAAAAATGGAAAGAAGAATAAATTAGGAACTAGAAGTGCACTCGGAGAGCGCCGACCTCCGCCAAGGCAGGTTTCATGTACGACGCTGCCCAGCTGTGGTGGCCTGTGGTGTTAATGCACAGGCTGAGCGGAGTTATTAAAGAAAAATTCCCAAAGCCATATCATGGATAGTTCATTGTGCCACACCCCACCCCTCCAACAAATGTCATTCAAATCCATCACGGACTTTTGGAGTTATCGTCCAAACGGACAAACCAACAAACCAACCAACCAGCAAACCAACGCCGGTGAAAACATAACCTCCTTCCTAGGCTTTTGGCCTTCGCAGAGGTAATGATATGTGAAAGAAATCAGTATTGTTTTGATAAAAGAGGAGCCGTGTTGAATGACTGTTATTAGTTTTACTACAGTACAGATAAATCCTTTGATTTGTACCTAACTTTTATTCACCACCGTGCCTTTATTTGTTTGTGTTGGTTGTTATTTCACAGCGATACGCAGGTTGTAAATATTACATCAGGGCTGCAGCTGAGGTGGGGGGGGATCTGGAGTGACAGTTTGTCTGCCATGAATAAGTCCAATCGTGTGGTCTGGCCCCAGGTAACACATCTCCTCATTTATTAAGGCTCTGTTCTCAAGGTCAGAGCTCTCCACGTCTTCCTCTTCATCACCTCCTCCTCTTCATGTTGCTGTGTTTTCTTCTCTTCTTTCTCTTTGTCCCACAAACGTCCCTTAAATCCTGTAGAAAACCACACACACTCTGCACCAAATCATCTCTGACAGCAGCTTTTTATTTCACATCAAAGGAAATGAAGGAGGGAAGTGGGGAAGACCGGTCACTGTTACTTATGTGAACCGTATCGTATTTAATCCTGAGATGAGATTTATTTTGCATCAGTGTTTCTTTTTATCTTTGAATTCTCATTTAACCTCTTAAAAATGTGTATATTTCCACTCAACCATAAAGCTTATACGCATGTATTGGTCTCTTTTGAACGGTGAGAAGCTAAGGTAAGATGATTAAATTGTAAGTAAACTGTATTATCATGGAGAGTCCTGGTAAAAAGGTTCTTGTTTTGTGAGGTAAATTAATAGATTCAATTGATAAATCGTTGCAGATGAGTGTAGAAATGCCACCTAGCCAACATGTAGACCATGCCAGCCTCTTCAGATCTCTCCTTAAATACAAATTAATTTATCTTAATAACCAGTAGGGGAAAAGTGCTGACTAATTGCTGTATAATTGCTGAAATTATTCTGTCTTTTTTTGTACGTTTAGTATTCTTTATACCCCGAGGCGTCCTGGACTGCTGCAATGAATCCCAGTCCCTCAACAGTGGAGCCAATTTCTGTTTTGTTTCCACTTTATTTCTTTCTAATACCTCCCCCGTCTGGTTTCTTCCACTCGTGGGAAAACTGAACTCGTACATCATTACAGTCAAGTTCTCCCCACAACGTTTCTCACAACATCCAAACTGCAGGCAAACAGTTTTCGATTTATTTTTTCTTTTGCAGATTGCACAAAAACACTTGTAATGACCACACTCGAATAAAGACACACGTCTTACTAGAAATGAAAAATGATTCATCATAACCCTCAGAGCTGAAAACATAACGCTGACGTTAACGTCTGAATCAGGATCAGGGGGGATATTGGGTTTCATTGCTCCCATAAGTGTGTAAAAATATGCGCACTGTATTACAATATAACAACAACAGATATGGAAATAACAAGTAAAATATGTATACTACAATATATAACAACAGTGTAAATTATAATAATGCTTACATCTGTTGTACTTTCTGTAGATTATTATTGTTTTATTTTAGATTATTTTATTTTATAAGTTACGTTAGTGATGTACATATTTTTACTTACTTTATGTGCTTATTTTAAGCCCACAATAACACAAACAAACCAACCGATCGATGCAGCGGTAGACCAGCAACTCCTGTGTTGTGCAAGCTAAAATTACTGTTTTTGTGAATGGAGTCTGGTCTGATGAAGACAGCTTCAGTTACCCGTCATACAGGGCTGTCTGACAGCGAGGTAAAGCGGTGAAAATATTCAAAATATAGCGTAGACTTAAACTGATTTAGATTTTTTAGGTGGCTAAAATGTGTTTTTCTGCTGCTCCCATCCACCGCAGCTTCACCTCGCTGTCAAACAGCCCTTTCCAATAGAGCAGGGGTCACTAACCTTTACTATCAAAAGAGCCATTTTAGACAAAAATAAATCCGTCTGGAGCTGCAAAACATTTGAGCATTGTGATGAAGGTAACACAGTTATAGT
>CAKAOH010027607.1:0-19881 GCA_916701665.1 Sebastiscus tertius | reverse complement strand
TATATATATCCTTGTTCCTCTTCCTTCCACAATTGCTTTGTGATATATAATCAAGTAAAATGATTAAATACTTGTTTAAAGTATTATTGAGGTTATTATTAATGTTTAAAGGTCCCATATTGTAAAAAGTGAGATTTTCATGTCTTTTATATCATAAAGCAGGTTTAAGTGATCTATATATACTGTGAAAGTATCAAAACGCTCAATCCACAGATAAATACACACAGCCTGTATTCAGAAATTGTGTGTTTGAAACAGGCCGTAAGGATTTCTGTCCATTTGTGATGTCACAGATCTGCAATATTTAGACCATTTCACAGTTTTAAACATAAACATTCTAAATGTGTCCCAGTTTATTTCCTGTTGCAGTGTATGTGAATGACATCAGCTGACAGGAAGTAAACATGGACCCAAGCTGTTTCCTAGCAACGCAATTCCGTTGCCAATAGTTGGAATGCGCTAAAACGGAGCGTTTCAGACAGAGGGTGAATACAGGTGTAATCAGACAGAAAAACTATGAGAAAAATAACGTGTTGTTTGAACATTAAAGCATGTAAACATGTTCTAGTAGAAACCCCAACTACAAGTATGAACCTTTAAATAAGCATTATATGTCCCCTTTAACACAAGCATTTGAAGCTGTAAAGTCCGAGCTTTCCCACAGGGCGCTTGAACGCAGCATAAATGGTTGACGGGCCGATGCAGGGGGGCGGGGTCTCGTGACGTCAGAGGGGGGTGGAAGAAAACAGCAGAGCAGGAATCAAAACAAGACACGGACACGCCTTCGCTGTTAAAGGTTATAGCTGCTAATTCTTTACACAAGTGCTGCTTCTCCAGAGCCGCTGCTACTAAAAAGCCTCACCTGTCTTCCACGAGGACACCACACAACAACAACAACAACAACAACAAAGAGAGAAAACACTGCAAACAATAACAAGCAAGCACCACCTGCAGAAATGGAGTCCACAGAAATGTCAGACAGCAGCAGCAGCAGCGTTGACAGCAGCAGCAGCAGCAGATAGAGGTCGAAATAATAACACCAAGACATCCGAAACACCTGGTGCAATGCCCAACCAGAAGAACAACAAGGGAAAGAAAAGCAAACGCACTAACAGCAGTGGAGATGAGCAGGAAAATGGAGCCTGTGCGGCCGCACCTCAGGCTGCAGCTGCTGCTGCTGCTGCACCCAGACACCCAGAGCACTCGAGTGGTAAGAAAAGAGAGGAAACGGACACACAGACATGTAGAAGTTTACTGATGTGATGCTGCCTTCCTGTGTAAGCTCTGTGCGACTGTGACATGCATGCACTGCGACGTTGCAAATGCACCTTTCACTTCTTTTTCCACTCTGCAGAAGAGAGAACACTGCACACCAAACTTCTGTTTAAAAATGTACCAATTTAACGCTTACTTGATTGTCGTGCACATAACAACGCTGTGCATGGTCGATCACGACTTGAGGCCTTGTGTGCATGGAGTGTTTTTTCTCTGGTGAACCAGCAAGTAGCTTAGCACTCAACTGCATTGCAATCTCGGTTTGTGTAACTGGTTTTACACAGTATTTTACACAGTATATAGCCACTGTGGTTTTGTTTCGGTGCAAGAATATAGTAGGAACAGCATGCATGCAAGTTGAAATATGACTGAAACAGGTGGTGCTTGGTGTGTGGGATGTTAGCCGAAGTGTAAAGCGGTTGTTTGTGTTTAAAAAAATAGTCTTTAGTCTTGTTTTAACACGTTTGAGGAGTGCCTAATGAGCAAGACATGTTTAAATTGTCACATTTATGAATGGAATTTGGCGCGTCGAGCTACTCTTGCAAAAAAGAAGCATTACCACCTATGAAAACTAGTGCTCCTTGTTGTCAAATGCAGCCTCAGCGAGTGTTAACGACACAATTGGAACCAGCAAGTAGCTTAGCACTCAACTGCATTGCAATTTCGGTTTGTGTAACTGGTTTTACACAGTATTTTAAGCTCCACTGTGGTTGTGTTTCGTGTTGGAACAGCATGCATGCAAGTTGAAATATCTCTGAAACAGGTGGTGCTTGGTGTGTGGGATGTTAGCCGAAGTGTAAAGCGGTTATTTGTGTTTACAAAAATAGTATTTAGTTTTGTTTTAACACGTTTGAGGAGTGCCTAATGAGCAAGATATGTTTAAATTGTCACATTTATGAATGGAATTTGGCGCGTCGAGCTACTCTTGCAAAAAAAGAAGCATTACTTGTTGTCAAATGAAGCCTCAGTGAGTGTTAACGACACAATGTAGCACTTGTTTGAATGCACATTCACACCCACGTTAATAATCGATGGCTGTTGTTACATTTTGGTGTGCAGGTTACTTTAAGCAGGCCTCAGCTGTCTCTTCCTGAAGCGCACCTTGTACACACAGTTTTTTGGTTGTGGCCTTCCTGAAGAGGTAATACTGACAACTCACCGCTTGTGTGCGCACTCAAGTTCAACTTCGTCCCATACAGAGAAAAAAAAAAATCACCCTGCACTTTTTAAATGTGGTACAAATAAATTTGGTTTAAAACAGCATCTCACAACATTTATAGGTTATTTCTCTTTAGATATATTAGTGACGTAATAGCTCCTGAGTCACTTTATTACATTGTTATAAAACTTTTATTAAAGACTTGTTATACCTACATTGCTGTAGAAAGGTTTAAATGCACTAAAGTTGTATGTATATTTATTTTTCAGTGGTCATTATTAGGGCTGTCAAAGTTAACATGATAATAACGCAATTACACAAACGATATTTCAGAGGTTGTAGCTGGCTCAGTTTTAAAGGTCCCATATTGTAAAAAGTGAGATTTTCATGTATTTTATATTAAAAAGCAGGTTTAAGTGCTGGATTAATACTGGTAAACTATCAAAACGCTCAATATACGGAGAAATACACACAGGCTGTATTCAGAAATTGTGTGTTTGAAACAAGGCGTTAGGATTTCTGTCCATTTGTGATGTCACAAATATACAATATTTAGACCATTAAATGGTTTTAAATGTAAACATTCTAAATGTGTCCCAGTTTATTTCCTGTTGCAGTGTATGTGAATGACATCAGTTGACAGAAAGTAAACATGGACCCAAGCTGTTGCCTAGCAACGCAATTCCGTTGCAATTCCGTTGAAATGCACTAAAACGGAGCGTTTCAGACGGAGGGTAAATACAGGTATATTCAAGCTGACAGTATGAGGAAAATAAAGTGTTTTTTGAACATTACAGCATGTAAACATGTTCTAGTAGAAACACAAAATACAAGTATGAACCTGAAAATTGTCATAATATGGGACCTTTAAAGCCAGAGTAAAGATACTGGTATCATATAAAACTAGGAAGCCCAATGAAGCCGTTGGTATCATGTCATAGTAGCTTGTCAGGAAGGAGGTTAGATAACGCTCAAAACTTAAGCTAAATTTTGGGTGAGGAAAAACTGTCATGGCCATTTTCAAAGGGGTCCCGTGACCTCTGACCTCAAGATATGTGAATGTAAATGGGTTCAATGGGTACCCACGAGTCTCCCCTTTACAGACATGCCCACTTTATGATAATCACATGCAGTTTTGGGTCAAGTCATAATCAAGTCAGCACACTGACACACTGACAGCTGTTGTTGCCTGTTGGGCTGCAGTTTGCCATGTTATGATTTGAGCATATTGTTTTATGCTAAATGCAGTACCTGTGAGGGTTTCTGCACAATATCTGTCATTGTTTTGTGTTGTTAATTGATTTCCACTAATAAATATATACATACATTTCCATAAAGCAGCATATTTGTCCACTCCCATGTTGATAAGAGTATTAAATACTTGACAAATCTCCCTTTAAGGTACATTTTGAACAGATAAAAAAATGTGTGATTAATTTGCGATTAATAATTAACCAAAATGTCTAACTATTCCTTTAATCATTTCATGGAGCATGTCTTACGCAGCTTGGGCAGCGTCATGTTTTCCTCCTTCTTCAGTGTTTAACGTTGCATTCATCTTAACTTTACCCTTAGGCTTTTCCACTGGATTTTTGCAGTTTAAACAATTGCTGTTTGTTGTGTTGCTAATTGACTTCCAGTAATAAATATAAACTGTACCCACCTTTGCATAAAGCAAGCCTATTTGCCCACTACCATCTTGATAAGAGTATTAAATACTTGACAAATCTCCCTTTAAGGAACATTTTGAACAGATACAAAAAAAAAGTGTAATTAATTTGCGATTAATCATGAACAATCATGCGATTACTAAACTGCATGTGATTATCATAAAGTGGGCATTTCTGTAAAGGGGAGACTCGTGGGTACCTGTAGAACCCATTTACATTCACATATCTTGAGGTCAGAGGTCAAGGGACCTATTTTGAAAATGGCAATTTTTCAGCTGCAGCCCAAAATAAATAAAATGTATATTTCCTTTTCAGGACAGTAAAATAAGTAAAGTCAACTAATAAGAACATCTTTATAGAGATATTGTTTAATCATGGGGTTTTTGTGTCTAAGCAAGTTTAATGTAAAGATTCATTTAAGCTCAATCACTTTATTAGTTTTATCCACTAAAACGATGCACAGGTCTAAAAATGCATTATATTTTCTCCACTGTGGTGACTGTAAAGGGAGAAACCAAAAAGCGCTGACAGTGACTTTACCAGAAAAGGAAGGAGGAAACTATCCCTCCCCACACACTACACACACACACACACACACACACACAAACACACAGTGTATTATCATGAGCTACTTCTTGTAGAGAGCCTGTGTGCCCACATTTACTTGATTCACATCCAGACTTGACAGTTGGCAGAGCTTGAATAGAGCCGCTCACAGGCTTGGATGGCCTAGTTGAATTTCATAAATCGATGGCGATGAGGCAGCAAGGACACTGAAGTCTCTCTATTCACATTTTTCACCTCATGTTGATATGTATCTTATGATGCAGAGACCGCTCTAATGGCACCGTCGTCTCAGACAAAACACAAAAAAAAAGTAAAATCTAGCTTCTTAAATGTAAGAACTTCTTTGTTTTATTTGATAGTAAATTGATTATCTTTGGGTAATTGAAGACATCACCCTGGGCTTTATGAGATAGTGAGGGACATTATTTATCTATTTTTCTGATGTGTAATAAACCAAGCAATTAATTGATTAATCAAGAAAGTAATAGACAGATTAACTGATAATTAAAACAATAATTAGTTGCAGACCTAAATTGAATAACTCCGGGGTTTGGACTGAGAAAATTAGCAATTTTTCTACAATTTTCTGTGCCACTGTGCTTTGTTTCGGAGCAAGAGGATTGTGGGAACAGCAGGCAAACAAGTTGTAATATTACTGAAACGGGTGTTGCTTAGCGTGTCAGACATTAGCTGAATTTTAGAGCGGTTGTTGTGTTTTAGTAAATAGTCTTTGGTCTTGTTTTAAGATGTTTGAATAGTACCCGATAAGCAAGACATCTTTTAAATTGTCAGATTTATGAATGGAATCTGGCATCTCGAGCTCCTTGTTGTCAAATGCAGCCTCAGTGAGTCTTAATGACACAATGCAGCGCTTCTTTGAATGTCATTACAATTATCTGGTATTCTATAGACCAAAGGATTAACTGATTAATCAGAAAAATAATGACTGATTAATAAACAATGCAGCCTTAATATTACTGCAGCCTTAAATATATCCTGTGATGTAAACACAACTAACTCATCCCTTCCTGTCTCTCCTCATCCAGACGGCCAGTGTGCGACCCCTCTCGGCTGCAGCCTGGCCCGTCCCATCGACCTGGAGAAGGACGACTACCAGCGGGTGCTCTGCAACAACGAGCTCTGTCCTTACGGCAACTGGATGCACCTGCAGTGTTTCTACGAGTGGGAGAGCTCCATCCTGGTCCAGTTCAACTGCATCGGCCGCGCTCGGTCCTGGAACGAGAAGCAGTGCCGGCAGAACATGTGGACCAAGAAGGGCTACGACCTGGCGTTCAGGTTCTGTTCCTGCCGCTGCGGCCAAGGCCACCTGAAGAAAGACACCGACTGGTACCAGGTGAAACGCATGCAGGACGAGCGCAAGAAGAAGCCGTCTGAGAGGAGCACGGGCAGGAACGGTTCCAGCGGAGGGGCTGCTGGGCCCGGGGACGGGCTTTTCGATGAGCCCAAGAGAAGCAAGCCACTAGGAGCAACAGGGGGAGGAGGTAAACTCCCCCACAGAGCCTCCAGTCAGGAGTTACCTCGGAGACAATCAATGGACCGTCAGAACTCTTCAGAGAGAGGAGCAGCAGCAGCAGCAGGAGGTGGACTCCCTGCAGGAGGACCCTTTTCTCTGGGTCCTCCTCAGAAGTCTCCATGTGACTCCCCGGGACAGTCTCCGCCAACTGGTTTCCCTTTCTCCCCCACCGCCATCCTTGGAGCAGCGGCTGGAGGTGCAGGATTGCGAGGATCCCGTCAGCTGGGAGAGTTCCTCAAATCGGCCGTCCACATGGACCCGCAGAGGAAACACCTGCTGGTCGGGGGAGCTCTCGGGCGTGGCGGCGGCTGCTCCATGGGAGCCTCCGGTGGCGGCGCTCACCTCGACCCCGGGTCTGTGATCCCCCTGCCGCTGTCTTTCGCCCTCCCGCTCCACCACCGGCTCACCTCCGGCAGCGTGGGTGACGGCACCCACTCCCACCCAGTGCAGTTCCTGAGGAGGCTGGACCTCTCGGAGCTCCTCACCCACGTCCCTCGACATAAACTCAACACCTACCACGTCCGCATGGAGGACGACGCCCAGGCAGGCCAGGGAGAAGAGCTGCGCAGGTAAAACATCTCTCGCCTCCGCCTTAAAATGTCAGTTAAATGAGCTCAAAGGCAGGGGAGGTGATCTTGAGAAAGTAGCAAGAATACACTACATTTTTAAAGTGATCCAAAAGAAAAACTGAGCCCAGTGTTGCCAACTCTTTCCTGATGACAGTAGCTAGCAGCTCTAGCTCCAAAAGTCCTTAAATCTAGAGAGAAAGTCACCAGTCGGCAAAACTGACACAGTCACTTCAGGCCTCCCTCCAAAGCCACTCCATCAAAATGATCATTATGAACATAAACAACAAACATGGCTATTGTTTGTGCTCACAGCTGTCAAGCTCGCAGCTTGAGGAAGACTCTGGTGACGCACAATGAGTGCACGGCAGAGTGCATGCAGGCAGGCAGGTAGACCAAATGAAATGATTGGACGGGTTTATTACAGTCCTGTGACAGAGTCGTGTCTAGAAGGTAACCCACAATTTGTGAAACTCTCACGAGCTGGTTAAGGTCAGGATAGGTCGTCGGGCAGCGAGCCTCGTGAGGCTTTTTGCATGTTTTTGCGGATTTTTGCAATTTGCGGGTTACCTTCTAGACACGATCCTGCGTCAGCCACAGAATTTTTTTGTCAGAGCATTTGATTTATTGATTGCTGTCGGGATGTAATGAGAATTTCAACAAATATAACAAAAAATGTTTCTGGAATCTTCATCAACCCTTTAAGTTGAATAATTAGTTCAAACTCATCTCATAGTTTTGAAAATGTAAAACTAGCTGAGTTAAAGGGACTGTTTGTAACTCCTTACACGTATAAATCACCCAGGTCGGTGTCCCATGCGCACTCGCGTGTGGCTACGCTGTTCAGACTCAGACTCCAACACAAGCTATATGGAAGCACCAAAACCGCAAAGTTCTATCTAGTGAAGCCCGTCTTGCAAAACAGTGTTGGCTGCAGTCGGAGGACGTGGGGGAGACCGTAGCTTTGGTCTCCAGGGCCGGAGTCTCTGCTGTACTCTGCTCCTCTGCTCCTCTGCTCCTCTGCTTGCCTTCACTCAGCTCGCTCCACCTCATGTGCATGCACGCTCACTACACACTGAAGAAGAGTTAGTTTAGCTCTGAGAATATCTAGTGAATGTACAGTGGACGTTTGTGCAGAAATAAATGCTGCAGCTCCTCCAGACCAACAGAGGTTTCCTGTGTCTTGTGAAGTGACGGGGCTCCGCAGCGAGAAACGTTATCGTCTCCGACCGGGTGCTGGTGTCTCCCTCCGACTGCGGTCGGGAGGCTGAGGCAGGAAAAGCCAACACTAGGATCAGCAGTGATTCATGGAGAGACCTCCGTCTTGTCAGCTAACATTACTGCCAAGCAGCTGAAATATAGAGTGATATTGTGCTTTTAGCTGACGTGTGTCGCCTCACTGTGTTGAGCGATGCTCGTTCAGGTCTATTTAGAGCGAGCACAAGCGAGCCCGACGCTGACTTTCGTTGACTTAAAGGCCACAGGTGTCGCTGTTAACAAGCATTTCTGATTCTTACAAACAGTCCCTTTTAAGTTCATCAATTCTGTGCCTGATTTGTTATTATTATAAAATTGTTGTATTTTATCAGATGAACTACTATCAGCCTGAAAAGTTGTCACACAAAAACCTACTCATGGTTTTGATTCTTTAGATTTAGTACAACTCTGATAAAACCAAAGGAAAACCAAAGCATGTAATAAATAAATCAGTGTAGAGGAGTTCATAATGTTGTTTGTGTCCATGTCGTCCTGCAGGTTCATCCTGTCAGCCCTCAGTGCGAGCCAGAGAAACGTGGTCAACTGTGCGCTGTGCCACAGAGCGCTGCCGGTGTTTGAACAGTTTCCGTTGGTGGACGGGACGCTGTTTCTCAGCCCTTCACGCCACGACGAGATCGAGTACGACGTCCCCTGCCACCTTCAAGGTCAGACCTGGTTTCAAGATCATGGCGAGAGACTTAAATCTGGGGCAGCGCAACCATAACGTTGACTTTTTGGGTTTTAAGTAAGGCTGTCAATTGATTAAAACATTTAATCGCGATTAATCGCTTGTTTGTCCATGATTAATCATGATTAATAAATTTTTTATCTGTTCAAAATGTATCTTAAAGGGAGATTTGTCAAGTATTTAATACTCTTATCAACATGCGAGTGGGAAAATATGCTTGTTTTATCCAAATGTATATATATATATATATATTATTGGAAATCAATTAACAACACAAAACAATGACAAATATTGTCCAGAAACCCTTAAAAAAATAAATTTTTAATTGATTGACAGCCCTGTTTGTATTGTAGGTACAGTTTTTAATCTGAAAACCAACAGAAACACATGGATCTAGTACTGTTATCAAGCTCAGCTGCCACGATTGCTTCTAATTAAGGACAAATATACATATTTAGTGTTTTCATGAATTGCAACCATTAATATGTTATTTTGCTAAATTATATATTCACTTTCTTTTATCAAATGTCCAAGATTTCCTTTCTAAAAAGACAGATAACAACGGGGTAACCCCTCAATGAGCTCCGTCCATACTGTGTATATAAAGGTTTTTCTGCTGCACAGTCCAACATGAATGTGAATCAGCCGCATGAAGCTTCTTTGATGTGTTGCCCCAGAAGCTTTGATATGTATGGGGCTTGTTATGCATCAGTATGAACGGATTATTTATTCAGTTTTTTCGTGCTTTGTGTGTCAGGCAGAATATAAAATATTGGGGAAAGAGAAACGGTTGAATCGTGCTGTACAGTTAAAAAGTGAGGTTTTATTAAAATCAGTTTGTTTATTCAATGTCGTTAACAGCTGAGACATTTTGTGCTTTAAGTTGTTGAAGTTCAGAGCTTGATTTTGTCTTGACAAAATGAAATTGCATGTTTTTTTTGTAGTGAGCAAATTAACAGAGACTTATTTTACATCACAAGTATATAAAAAAACACTCCAGAATAACGACTCTCTATGTGAGTGGCTCTGAATGCCTTCATGTTTACAGTCATTTGGATGGTTAGCTGTATTATATTTGCTCCATAGCTTCAGTTTGATGAGGTTTAAAGCTCTACTTGGGTAGCGTAGATTCAAAAATAAAAATACAAAACACTCTAAATAAAATGACTTGCAACTATTTTCCAAATTTGGCTTTTTTTGGCATTCACACAGAAGTTGTACGGAGCTGGGAAAGTTTCATTTTGGTAATTGCAAGGCTGTTCTTTCAAGAAAAGACATTACATCCGTGAGGAAAATAATGAGGAAATAATAAAAAAATAATAATAATAATAATTGTTATTATTATTATTATAATTATAATAATAATTATTATTATAATAATTATAATAATAATAATAATCATAATAATTATAATAATAATAAACTTTATTTATGGAGCACTTTTTAAAACAAAGTTACAAAGTGCTTTACATGGCTGAAACAGTAATAAAAGTATATAATAAAAAATCAGACAATTACAACAATTCAAATTTAAAATAGAAATAAAATCCCCAAAAGTAATATAAAAAAAATAGAAGGCAATAACATTAAAAAGATGAGACATGTTGGAAATAAAGCGATGTGCTCGTGTTAATGAAGGTACATTTTGCGAAATTAGTGATTTAAAAGATGCTACTGATTGAACTGAAGGCACCATAGAAATAATGAAACTATAAAAATCATATAAATAATATAATAAATGTGCATAAAATCATGGTAATCAGTTATAAGTCAACTTCTATTTGCAGACAAGCATGCTGTTTGTTCAGTAGCTCAGTCACCCAGGCTGCTGTCGTCTATATACTCTATGACAGGACTTAGAAACTTTTATTTTATTTTTCTTACACTGTAGGAGCATGATAATAATAATTATAATAATAACAATAATTAATGAGCCATGGATGCAATCATGAGTTTGTTATTATATTGATTTTCCTGGCTGATTATCAAACTGTCTTGTTAATCTCTAAATGTGATAATACCTAATAACTAACTATATGTCTTTATTCCTAACAGGCAGGTTAATGCACCTCTACGCCATCTGCGTGGACTGTCTAGAAGGCGTCCACAAGATTGTCTGCATCAAGTGCAAGTCACGCTGGGACGGGAGCTGGCACCAACTGGGCACCATGTACACCTACGATATACTGGCTGCTTCACCGTGTTGCCAGGTACGAACTGATACTCTGATTGCTGTTACACAATTTGTCCTCCTGTAAAAGAAGCAGTGAAACCAAACAGCGGTTCTGTTGTTCTGTCTCGTCATTCTGTTGCTCGCTAGAGTTAAAGCTGCACTAATCAATGTATTTAGCTGTGACCAGCCCTAGGAGGCTGAAATTTGGCAAGTGTTTGTGAGGCTGTGTGTGTGAGAATGCATGAACCGTAGACTGTAGTTCTATGTAGATGGACGACGCATCTCCATTGTGCAAAAGTGAAGCCAAATTATCCCAGATATAAGAGCTGCCATCTTGAGATTTTGACGTTGTTTGCAGCCAGAGTCTGCGCAGTAGTGATCAGGGAGCTGGAGCCACGGTATCGAAGTCCCGCCCACACACCCGCCAGAGCCAATCATGAGCCGAGCACAGCCGCAGCTTGATAGCGTGAGCTACCAAGCGGCTGCGTTAGCACCACGGTAGCTGTTTTTGGCTAGAAAGACACAACAATTAACCCTAATACATTAAAGGCAGGGTTGACGATGTTATCCAGTATACATTATTTGTTATATTGGTTGAAATGGTCTTTACACACCGAAAGCGCTCTGGGGCGGCTGTGGCTCAGAGGGTAGAGCAGGTTGTCCAACAATCGGAAGGTCGGTGGTTCGATCCCCGGCTGCTCCGGGTCACATGTCGATGTGTCCTTGAGCAAGACACTTAACCCCAAATTGCTGAGTATTTAGATTAAATCCTGATGGGCAAAGTTAGCACCCTAGCAGCCTCTGCCGTGTGTGTGTGAATGGGTGAATGCTGACATGTAGTGTAAAGCGCTTTGAGTGGTCGGAAGACTAGAAAAGCGCTATATAAGTACAAGTCCATTTATCATTTACCATTACTGATGAGCTCTGAAAAAGGGCCGTCATCTGTAGCTGCTGTAATCCTGTAAAAACGTCTACCAATCACTGCCTCAAGGTCCGCTTGGAAACAACCAATCAGATACCTCCCTGCCTCCCTGCTCGTACTCTACCCTTGGCGTGCACCAGCCTGAACTCAAAGCGCGTCGCCGCCGCACGTTAACTGGAGAATGGAAGAGAAAACTCATCCAAAAGTAGCACTGACGGGGTTACTTGTCATGAGGTAGCGTTGTTGAGTTGAGGTCCTCTCTCCGCTCTGTGTCTGTGAAGTAGTTACGATGCGGCGGTGCTCATGCATGTGCATGTGTGTCGGGGGCATTGCCTTGGAAGGAGGCATATTTAATGAGCATTTTTAAAGGAAACCTGAGACCCAATATTTTCACTGCCAACGACTGCTTTGTTGTGCATCTGATAAAGAAACTTGAATCGCTGTTTCACCAGTATAGTGTTGATGAACACAGTGAGATGCAGTTGAAAGCTCAGAAAAGGGACCTTTGAGTTGATTATTTTGTCACACCCTCTGAACTCCTACGCTCAAATCTTGCACAACTTACTGTTAATTGACCTGCGTCCTCCCTGTGTGTCCTCAGGCTCGTCTCAACTGTAAGCACTGCGGGAAGCCGGTGGTGGACGTTCGAGTCGGGATGCAGTATTTCTCCGAGTACAGCAACGTCCAGCAGTGCCCTCACTGCGGCAACCTGGACTATCACTTTGTTAAACCTTTCTCCTCCTACAAAGTACTCGAGGCTTATTGACAAATGCTGTTCATGCAGGCTAGTTAAGCTGCTTTTGTTCTCAGTTGTTTTCTAACACAATCTAGGAAAGATTTTATTTTTTTGGGCCTTAAGGTGATTTTATGTTTTTAAGTTCTCTCTCTTTTGGTTTCTTTTTTATGTATAGAAAAAAAAAAGTATGACTCTAGTTAAAAACAAAAAAGTTCCAAGGCAGTATATCTCTGCTGTTTAGAGAGAGAGGTGTTGATAAAGTGTGGAACTGACACATCAGTCAAGCAAACACGTTTATCTGTGAGAAGTGAATGTATCTGTACGCCAAAATTTGCTTTTATTTTAATTTTTTACCAAAAACATAAAGATGAATCTCAAATAAAGCAGAGAAAGATATGCTTTGGTGTTGGTTTGATATCTTCATCCCATCTAAATCTTGTTTTTTCACTTCAACAGTGGCTCAACAGTCTCCTCCATGCATTTTGACATATTATTGTGAAAATCCTCAGGCTGTTTATTGATGATCTTCAAGTGCTTCACCTTTTATTACCCGATCATCATCATCCTTTAGCTGGTCTAAAGTAGTCACAAGTAGGTGGACAAAAATCAAAAAAATCTGTACTGGTGTCATCAGTTTATGAGTGTGGGTAAAAAAAATAAATTAAAAAAAAACAGCAATGTATTCATCACATTTCGGGTACAAAAATCTGTTCACACTGTCACATGTGGGGACTCACCTCCCATCTAATCACAAACATCTGGTCAGCTCCACTCCGGTTACGTTTACAGACGGGACACATTAACGGTGAATGATTAGAGAAACTTAACGAATGCAGACGCTTCCATATAGACCATCTCAATGCGGAATTGCATTTCTAGGCAACAGCTTGGGTCCATGTTTACTTCCTGTCAGCTGATATCATTCACATACACTGCAGCCCAAGGAATATATAAAAGAAGGAAGGGTCGTTACGTCGCTGTACTCACATTGGTGCCAAGCCGGTAGTATTCTACATCTATCTGATTGTAATAGAGCATCTTTGTTATCAATAACTAACCAACCTGTTTACATGCTTTAATGTTCAAAAAACGCTTTATTTCTCTCATACCGGCTGTGCTGCAGCACCTCTTTTCATCCTCCGTCTGAAACGCCGTTTGAGCTCCTTATTTATAGATCATTTTATCCCTAAAACCATGGCAATTTTTTTTTTTTTTTATGCCTGTTGACAGTAATATCCCAAATTCCCTCTGTAAAAAACCTTTGACTCTAATGTGAGAGCAAAAGGAAACAAGCATTTTGAACCTGGCTTTATCCAATGTTCAGATTTCTGTTCTGGAAATGTAGGCAAAGATTTAAAACGATAATGCCTCATTTGCGTATTTAATACCAACTGAGGAAGTTTCATGGTGATATCTATTAATTAAAACGTTTACCCTCTTCACCTGTAATGTCTCCCCCTTGTGACCTGCACTGCGCTGACCTGGTGAAGAAATTTACACCAAACCGTGACATTTAAGCGCCAACGTCAAATAGTTTTCATGAAAATGTTTTATTTCCGTCAGATCACTGCTGTATAGACCCTTCTGTTGTGTCCGTGTTGCTAACAGGAGAGGCGGGTGTTTTGCTCTCGGTGGCTTTCAAACTCGAGCCGTCAGACTGCGAATCTGCAGCCTTACTCTTCCCTTTCTGCGACAGCTCCTTTGCTGAAGGCGGTCGGAGGATGCACATGGCTGCTTGACCGTCACGTATGGTTTTTGGCTTTGAAACAAATCCTACCGCCACCTTCATTTGTTGCACTATCTGCTCCAGAGTTGTGTCCTGTGGAAAATAAAACAATGTTTGTGTGTGTTAGGACATTTGTGGGGAAATACAGTAATGTAAAAGGTCAACAGTACCGTTTGGGAGTTGTCAAGGGTCATTTTCTTATTGTAGGGTTATTGATACTACCAGTTACAAACTTCACCTACTGAATGTAACATACACATGAACTAGAACATGACATGTTACACAGCATAAAATAAAACTATACAAATGCTAGTTCATTCCATATTAGAGCCTGTACGACACTTGAGGCCAATTCTGATACTGATATTTGAACGTTTTAAAAAAATCTGACAAACATAGAGGCTGATATTTGTTTATTTTTTTTAACACAAACCAGTATTTGTGATAAGGATCATTTAAATTTGCTTATTTAAAGGTCTAGTGTCTAGAACAGTTGTTCCAAACCTGAAGTCCAGGCCCCCCTTTTAGGGATTTGTCTGCTCTGTAGTTGTCAAAATTAGATTTACACATGTATAACACACTAACTGGATAATTTATACAAACGTCTGTATGTAAAACTATTTAAAAAGATATAGTTTTTTCCTACTTAGTAGGCCACATTCAGTTTAAACCCAGTATTTCTGCACAGTTGCACATAAAGATCAGGCTAATATTAGTAGTTTTATACTATTTGTGAAATTAAATTCTAGTGGTTGCTGCCTAGGATTGTTTCAGACTCCTGTGATACAAACATTTCCATTAACTCTTAAATGTTGTAAAGTCAAAAAGCTTTTCTTAGATACAAGTAGGGGGGCTTTGAGGAAAATACGTTGGGAACCACTGGGCTAGAAGGTAACCCGCAAATTGCAAAAAGCCCTCATGAGACTCTCTGCCCGCCGACCTATCCTAACCTTAACTAGTCGAGGTCAATGCCTAACGTTAACCACATCCACAACCTATCTAAAAAAAGGCAAAAGAAAAGTGTTTTTCCTCACCAGCTCGACTGCAGGTGCTCCGCGTCCTGATTTCAAAGTAATTCGAACATGGTTCTTCTTCTCCAGCCAACTCTCCACTTGTTTCATCTTGTTGGAGACGTCATGAGCTGCGATGCCGGATGAAAAGGTGAGCTCTTTCACCTGCACGGAAGCTGTGGAGAGAATACAAGTCTTGAATACATTGTGTTTAACTTTCACATATATCCAGCATTTATTATTACCATCTGTTAAAGGTAGGGTTGGTAGTGCTGTTCAAATACATCGTTTCTCATATTAGTTGAACTTCTCACTACATCCCGACAGCAATCAATAAATCAAATGTCAAATTTGTGATGCCAAATGCAGTAGACACCAGGAGACACCACACACCTGCTTTAGCTTTCGGTTTCTCCCGCAGTTTCAGCTGCTCTTCGTGGATCTGTTTGCCGCTCATCAGCTGGTAGACGGGAGGATCTTTGCGTTCACTGAGCAGCACCAATTTGAGACCCCGCTCGTCCATGATTCTGATCACATCTGAACGGTGCATGGTGCCCAGCTCCTCGCCTGTCTCGCTTATCACCTGTATCTCGCGCTGCGGGATCTTGCGGCCAACGGCGCCGATTGTGGCGGGAGCTCGGGGGTCGTGCTTTTTTTTCTTTGGCGCTGGAGTCTGTTCTGTTTCATCGTCTACAGCGGTGCAGAACGGAGACCGTCTCCAGGAGGAAGCTGTGATGTTTGATCTGTCACTGCATATGGGGAATCTTGATGCTGGTGTCCAGTAGCCCCGGCTGCCGCCACACACAGCTCTCACTGTACGGCTCAGCATCCACCGCACACAACCTGCAGACATATCCTAGATGAAAAAAACAGAGAGGGGACAATTGAGATGCCAGATGTTATTATGTGAAACATAGGGATGCACAATTAATCAAATATTGATTGCTATCATGATTTCGGCTTCACACAATTAAATGAACATGATCGACTGTGATGTTGACGTTTAAAATGCGTGCTCCGTTTTGGCTTCACTTTTGGGGAGCTGTCATGCACATAGCCCAGGCCTCGAGTTTGGCATTTTGGTCGTTGCCATCTTGCAGTGTGTTCCAATCCGCGTACTTCCGTACTTACACTTACTATTTTGAGTGCATAACAGCGTTCACACTGAAGTATGACAAACTGTAGTGCACTCAAAGTACCCGGATGTTGTACGCAAAACGGTCAAATCGTTGAGTGTGGAACGCTGGACACTTTTCACACCTAACTGTCGTCATCTTGGCTACGTAATGGAAAAAGCGAGACCGCGACACATTTGAAAATGGCAGCAAATGATGCGGGAGCTTTTGCGCTGCTGAACAACGTACCTTATAGATCTAAGTTATAACGTTTCACGTCTACTCATTTGATTTAATTTTCTGTGTATTCTTGATCAACAAAGCAGGCAGATATTTTGGAGGGTAGTTGACGGGTAAAAACCTGAAGGAGGCAGCAACGCAACACAAACGATGCCAGCTGCCGTAAAACCCAGAAGAAGACGAAGATATTTTGGCGGGTAGCGAGCCGCGGTCAGATGTTGTGAGCGTCATTTCCGGTAAGCGTGCCGCAGAGTATTCCATTTGAGACGACCCTACCCCGTTGAAATTTGCGCACTATTGAAGTAAGTACAGAGTGCACACAGTGCACTACATTGAAGTGTACTTCTGGAAGTACGTGGATTGAAACACACTGTTGGTTTCTGGCCGTCACCATCTTGGTTTTTGGCGTCGTCATCTTGGTTTTTTGCAACCCGCAGTGACACGAGAGGGTGGAGCTAAGTACAACCAAACGCTGAATAAGACATTTTTAAGTGACCAAAAGGTTATAAATAACTTTCATGAACTGAAAACTGAAAATGATGATGAATGTAGATTACAGTACATATTTACATACAAGGCGTTTGGCATCACTAAATACTCACCATCAATGTATGAGAGTGTTTAATTTGTTAAGTTTAAATCTGAAGTGTGTTTGACACATACATACAGTAGCATGTATTGGCTTGCTTTCCTTATGTTTTCTCTTGCCTCTGTATGTGAGTAATGTCTTGTAAACCCATGCATGCTGGCCGCCTTTGGGTGTATGACACTTGAATAAAAAATTGAATAAAGTTTGGTCATTTATTTCCTATGCAACTTTGACCAGCTCTGGTTTGACTGTTTATAAAGCATACATTATAAATTATCACCTAATTCTGTGTTACACCTTTTTGGCCAACTTCATTCCAACTCATTACCACAAGTTTTACAGGTTTTTTTGGGGGGGGATTTAAGGTTAATAAACCTCATTTCGGTGTAATTCTACCAAATTTTTTTATTCAAATAAAGCAGAAATTCTGAATTATTCTGACTATAGTTAACGGAGGAACATAGTGTTGATGGATTATCACAGACGGGTATATGTAAAAGATTAGTTAGAATATTGTTTTGAAACCATTTACATTTTTTTTTTTTTTTAATGGCAGCACAGATGCTATAAATTAGAATAAAACACCCATAATTCAATGGAAGTAGTGGTCATTAACCCTCCTGTTGTCTTCCCGACAACCATGCAACTTCTGTCTTCCCAGGTCAAAATTTACCCGGTCTGGTTTGACTGTTTATAAAGCATACAGTATAAACTATCACCCAATTCTGTGTTACACCTTTTTGGCCAACTTTATTCCCAATTATTAAGTTTTACACTTTTTTGGGGGGAAATTAAGGTTAATAAACCTAATTTCCGTCAAACTATACCTATTTTCTTTAGTAAAAAAAAAGCAGATATTATGAATTATTTGGAACATAATGTTGATGGATTATCACATACTGGTATATGTAAACTTTTAGTCAGAATACTGTTTTGAAAGCATTCAATTTTTTTAATAGCAGCACATAATGACACTTGTGGTCTTCCTGTCAATTTTGACTGGTGAAGACCACAGATGCTATAGATATGAATAAAACACCCACAATTCAACGAAAGTAGTGGTCAATATTTTTGCAAAGACCACAGTAGGCAACCATTCATGTTATTTTGGGGCAATTAAATTCATATTTATGATATAATGAAGTATGAAAATGGATCAAATTTGACCTGAGGACAACAGGAGGGTTAATTTTTTGTGTAAAGACCATAGTATAGGGAACCATCCATGTTATTTTGGGGCAATTAGATGAAAGAAATTATGATATAGTGAATTTTGAAAATGGGTTAAGGTTGACCCAAGGACAACAGGAAGGTTAAGTTCAATTTCGTCTCTGCATCATTAGCTGCATCTCTTTTGCATCAACAGCCAGTTTAAACAGTTATATACAGTCATTTTCCCCTGCAAGGCCAGCCCCCCATTAAAAATCAGCCAATTCAACTTTGCCTTTCTTTTCTGTCACAGCACACATCACACACATCCAAAACAAAAACATGTTTCAAACCATCACTGTCCACTGTGCTATTCGGCATACATCACATTTACTTTTATGACTCACTTTTATTAAGTTTTACACTTATTTGCCTGTTTGTTTGTTGTTGTTCACCTGGCATTCTGACGCGTCTGCAGGTAAAACACGCACAGCAGTGACCACATCTGCAAGCAGACTGTAAAAAGCTAACATTTAATTAAGAGTTTCATTAGTAAACATTATGCCGAACTGACCAGCAAACTGTAATAATTCATAAAATGCATTGTAGTAAATGCATGTTGTTGCACTGGGTGTTGAATTAACGTGTCAATGTTAAAATGTAAGATTTTAAATGGAAGTCTGGTGCTGACCGAGAAAACAAGTTGTCAGGTATCACCTTGTTCTCCCATTACACAAATCATTATAAAACGTGGATGCAGGCACACATGGTTAAATTAGAGATAAACTCGAATGTAAAGTAAATAAATTCCCCATAAATGATCTTGTGTTGTTGTGCTGTTTACTCACTGTAGATCAATGCTGTTTATTCATGCTCTCTACTACACTGCAGGGTGACTGCTGTGTCTTCTTCCTCCTTGTTCTTCTTCATCTGTCAGAATAGATGCAGTAAAACCAAGATGCTGCCCTCTTCTGGACAAAATATTAAAGGCTCAGTTCACCTAAATTATATATATTTTTAAAAAGAGCATATGTGTTCTCATTTATCTTAGTAAACTTACCATCCAGGCTGTTCTAGTTTTATTTGCCAGTGTTTTTAAATGTCTGTCTATCCATCCTAATGTAATGGAGGTGGAAGGAATTAAACTAGTGGCTTAAAGGGACTGTTTGTAACTTTTAAAGCGTATAAATGTACCGGGTCGGGACACATGTGCGCTCGCGTGTGGCTGCTTGCCTTCACGCGCACGTTCTCGCTGTCTCGCTCCACCTCTAGATGTGCACGCACGATCTCTCCACACTGCAGAAGAGTTAGTTTAGCTCTGAGAATATCTAGTGAATGTACAGTGGACGTTTGTGCAGAAATAAATGTTGCAGCTCCTCCAGACCAACAGAGGTTTTCCATGTCTTGTGAAGTGACGGGGCTCCGCAGAGAGAAACGTTATCACCGGCACCCGGTCGGAGACGGTAACGTTTCTCTTCCTGCGGCGGGGCTGAAGCAGGAAGAGA